>WEZZ01003407.1:253-10533 GCA_013400585.1 Chloropsis cyanopogon
GCAGGGAGAGCCAGCCAGAGAGAGAGAGCGAGAGAGAGAGAGTCACGCCTTCTCCCGGGGTTTTATCCCCTTTGCTGGAGGCGTGGCCAGGAAGATAGATGGGAAGGGTACCAAGGTACTGATATACAATAAGAATTCACTGCTACACAACAGTATTTCTTGAAGCTATTCTTAAGATCAGGCTGACTGTGATCCCTCAGTGGGGATAGCCTCTGAGCCCCCACACTTCTTAGTGTCCTCAGTTGTTGCAATCTGTGCTCCTCTGGGTTTCTGTGGAGTTTTGGCTAGGCCCATGTGGAGGCTGTATGTGAAAAGTGTCATTGATTTTTATTACCGTTTTTGTGCCTGTCATGTGTTGTAATTACTTTTGGAGTCAGTAAACCTTTTGCCTACAACCATAAGTTGCTTAAAGCAACTTAAGCAGAGTTGTGAAAGAACAAAGAAATCTTGTGATACCTCTTTACCATGTTACCTAGTGCATTGCACCATGCTGGGAAACTTTCTCGACTGACATATGAGTGGAAGTCTGGTGCTGCAATGGTCCAGCCATGGGACAGCTTTCTGCTTCTAGACACTTGTGCTGCTAAAGTACAGCACAGGTGTTAGTGTCAAATGCAGGCTTGTTTGCAGTATTTTAAGGACAGTAAAGTGCAAATGTGAAATGAAAATGAAGGAATGTGACGACCGTTTGGAGGTTTTCATGGTCTGGTGAAATTTATTTTTATTTCTGAATAGGTAACTGATATTTCCAAAAAGTCTGCCAATGAACATGAATGTTGTCCTGCACCTTCTAGAAAAGATAATGGCTGACAGAGGCTTTTGGTAGCCTCCTCTGTTTTTCTACCTAAATGTTTCTTAAGTTATAGAAGCCATAAAATACACATTGCAAATATGGTATAGACTTTTTGAATTGTGTCCCCAGTTAGAAATTTCATAATTGCATTATATTTCAATATGATATTTCAGCTACTGTGGAAATGATCCCACTTTAAACTAGTGTATGTTTCTTATGCAGGAAAGAAACAAAGGGATTTTAAAGTTAGCTTTAGTTAAATTTGCTACTGTGATAGGGCAGTACTTATGATATTTTTTAACCAGTTTGAACTTTACCAATGCTAGTTTTTATGTAAATAAGACCTTAGGTCAGAAGACTGTTGGCTTATATCATAGACATTATTCTGTATTTCCTCCAAAAAGATAATTTATAGAGGGAATTGTGAAATTATGATAAAAAATTAATTGCAGTGCCCATGTCCTGATATGGAAGAGGTTCCTCACATTCTGTTGTCTCCCACACTTGAGAGTGGAAAGCTTATGTTATGTAAGGATGAGAGAGTGAGCAAGAGTGCTTTCATGTTACTACTATTATGCTGCCAAATATAACATGACTGTTAAATTGTATCATATACAAAAGTATACTAATAAATTATTTTACATATATATATGCACTACTATATATAACACCACTGTTATTTTTATTTTAAAATTATTTATATTTCCCTTAAAATTATGACTCAAAAGCTGAGTGAAGGTCTGATGTTATTCTTGCTTCCAGCCTCAAGAAACAGCTTCAAGGTCTCACACCTTCAAAAATAAGTCTTAAGAAATCCAGTATCTGTGGATTCTGCAAACAACTTATTCATAGCCAAGGAATTTCTTGCAGAAGTGAGTAATACATGATGTGGTGTTTACTTTCTTGCTTTGTTAAGAAAATTAGTTTTATATTAATGTTAAAGTTTCTAGGAATACATGTTTCTGGTAATTCCCCTTGGACTAAGTTACCTTTGGTTTATTTTCCTCCTTTATACAGTAAGGTTCCCTGCTACTGTCAGGGAATAGGGTTCTGTAGTAGGTAATTGGACTTGTATAATCATGTGCTTTTACTACTATGCTATTCAGACAGAATAAGGCAGTGCCTGCTGAGGATCTGTGAAGGGCGTGTGGTTGATGACACTTGACTCTGGAATTCAGTCTACAAATGAGGAAGTGTGTGACCTTTGCTGCCCGAGGCATGAAGGATTTATGTATGTTAATTTGCAAAAAAAAAATCACAAGAGCAGTTGTCTATTTCCTTTAATTTTTCCATTTGCATTATGCCTCTGTCTAATCCTTAGTCCTTCAGTCTAATCACTCATAGAAAGAATAAAGATCTCCTGGATAACACAGACTAGAGACTTTCTGCCTGTGGCATTCCTGCCTGTGCCTTACTGCTGTTTTCCTCACTCTTCTCCCTTGCTGTGTTGAATTGCACATCCTTTCCTCTTCTCCATGGGATATCTGTGATAGAATTAAATATTGGGAAAGCTTAATAGGTCTTTTCTTTAGGTTGTCCAGGGATAGGGCTGTTGAGCCCCTGGTCCTGCCTGGTAAATGTTTGACTCCTGTTATTCTATGTTAATCAAACAGCTTCTTTACTTGCTATATGCATGGTTTACTTCCCAGAATGAGAATGTTATTGTCTGTTCATCTGAAAAGTAGTTGCTGTTTTCACTTAGAGGTGTTTGCACCAACTTCAGGTTCTAGTTGGATCTCCTTCTCCCATATTCCCCCTTCCATATTCTTCAGACACCTTAGGATCCCTCTAAGGGTTTGAGAGGGAGGTGTGAGAGGATGTGGAAGCAATGTTGCCATTTTTTGAGCTATGGTGCAGACTCCACCATAGGACAGCTATATATTCAGCATTATAGCTACCATCATAGAAGTGGTAATTATGTATGCGTTTCTTTAAAAATTTCTTCTGTCTGTCCTTCTGGAGGTTGGTTCCAAAACTCTTAGGATTTAGTTGTTTTCAATTTAGCAGAAATTTTTTGCAAGGAAGACTGTTTAGTGAAGGAACTGCCTAAAGATCCTCTTGATCAGCTTCAGTGTAAAAACTACTGTACCAGGAGAGAATCAGAACTTTGATTCATAGAATTATTTAGGCTGGTAAAGACCTCTTACATTGAATCCAAGTGCTAGCCCATCACTTCCAAGTATAACACTAAACCATGTCGTTAAGGGCCACATCTATGTGTCTTTTAAATGCCACTTCCCTCCAACACATTCCCCATTCAAATACATTCATGTCTGGGATACATCTATATCTAAGTCAGTTTGGGGTAAAAAAGCTGTGAGTGGGTGTTGTGTAGGTTTTTAGTAGTATGTGGTTGTCATTTTGGGGGTGTGTTTTTTAGCTCTGTCTTGCAAATGTGGTGTGTAAAAACTTACTGTGAACAATGAACGTTTGAATGAAAGGTACCCTAGAATGGTGTCCCTTTATCCTTTCATACTTCATTCTGTCCCAGTAAAGCATTCTCAGTTACAGTTTTTCTACAAAGGCAGTAGCAAAAAGGAAAGAAAGTTGAAGAAGGGGAAGCTCCTGGCTCTTTTTCTGCATGGTAAGCATGTTTGTCTTTGATACAGATTCTCATTATGAAGTCAGGACTAACAGCTGTTGATTGATTTCGACAGTACCTGCATATCTTGCAGTAAGCCCAGGACTGCACAACTCCCCATGTCTCTTCAACACTATCTTAAACTTGAATGCTCTGGTTTGATTTTCCCTGAAGTACAGCATAATTTAATTCACATCTAAGCAAATAATGCATAATAATCTTGCACATTTACATGGTTAACAAAAGGCCACTAGAGTTACAGGAGCCTTTTGATTTTTTTTTTTTTAGCTGCTTACCCTGAATGTTGAATGTTCACTATTTTACCTTTTTTGTAAACAAGCTGTCGTAAGGATGCAATTTCTGAGTTTACATGTGAATTTCTATTTTATTACTTTTACTTTATATTTTATATACATGAAGTAGATGTTAAAAATTTCTTTTATTTTCCTTTCCTTTTAAAAATTGTTATTTATCTTTGTTGTGTTGTGATTAAATAATTTTTAGTGTAGAACAGAGAGCTCTGAATCTCTAGACTTCCTGGAAATTAAAAAAACAGGAGACCAGGTTTGGGAGATTTGAGGAATTTTAAATAAGAAAGTATAATTTTACAGCTCTTAGAACATTGATGTGATGAGTGAAATATATGTGAAAAGTTGAAGCACTGTACAGATGTCTTTTGATGAAACTCTGCTCATCTCCAGTTGACAGTTAAGTAATCTAGTGTAGGTTTAGCTGCTGGTGAGGCTTTACATGCAATACAAAGCATTCCAGAAACAAATTTTTGAACTTAAAGCAATTAATGATTGTTTGAGTGGAGTATCTTTTTGTTAATCTAATGTAGCTATGAATGTGTTGGTTTTGGAAATATATATGTTGGAGTGATCCAAATAGGAGTTCTTGTAGAATTTTAGTTTCTCTGTGTAGATAGGAGACCTTTTTTTTCTGAAAACCTTTTTCCTTGATGCTTTGAGTGTATTTCAGTTTTCCTTTCTTCCTTTGATACTTTCTTACTTTAAACTTTGTATAAATGTTAACCAGAGGTGCCAAATTATATTGCTATGTGCTGTTAACTATTGTGAGCAGAGAAATGCTTACCATGGTATTATGTGCAAGCTGAGTGCAATAAAGAATACAATTCATCTTCTTGTCTTATTTGTAAGACATTATACAACTGTAAAAATAAACTGTAAATTGTGTTAACCTATGTTTCATTCTGTTGTTAATTGGCTTACCGTAAATAAGTCCTGGACTGTTTCATTGAGCAGGTTAATGATAGAAACTCTGTTCTCATCAAATTGCAATATCTGTGTTTAATCAAGCGCTTTCACATGCTTACAGATCATAGATCAAGATTTGAAGACAATTGGAGCTATTTTTCTTCTTTAAGAGGTTTTGTATTTTCCTTTGAAATTCACCCGCTTGTTCGTAACTGTGCTTGTGGTTGGCTAGTGATCCACTTAATATCTCACTTTCAGGTTAGTTGGAGTTACTCAACTGAAAAAATCCCTCTGTATTTAATCAAATTCATTGCTTATGGCAAGTCAAAATACATTTTTATATTAAGACTCATATGGACATGACAAATTGTTTGCGCATACTGTGTGTGTATATATATATGCCTATTTAATTTTATATTATTATGTTGCAGGTGGTTTTTTATACTCTGTTTTTCAGTAAGTGCTAAGACCAGTAATAACTGATGAGCATCTTCATAATGTGCAAAGCATGTCTCTTGTTACAGTCCTGGCAGACAAACTAGAAAGCTTTAAATTGAATCTGAATTGACGAACTGGAAAGCTAGAATTTGTATCCTGCTTGGGCTAGTGGCATTACAGCTGGCTGTAAATGGCAAAGAGTGCAGTGAGGTAGGAGTGTTTGTGTTAGTCTGATTTCCATTAATCCTTGTGAATTAAGATCCTGTAAGGTGCTATCTGTCTGTCTGTCTGTCTATCTATCTATCTATCTAATATTTATATATATATTGTAAGTTCAACATAACTAAACCATCTAATAGTTAATTATGGCAATGGGCATTGGTTGATTAACCATGAGATCATTAATTATGGCATCAGGCATACCCATCTATTCTTGTCGGTGTTATAACGTGGGAAGTCTTCCAGAGAAGGATTGATTTGTCATCAAATTGAAGGGGATTTTTATTATATCACTATTTGCTCTCTGTGTGGTGTTTGTACACTTACATGTTTTGTTGGGGACTGATCCAGCAAATCATGTTGTCTTCGGCAGGACTATTTCAAGATAGCTTTGAATCTTTTGCACGTGTGATTTAGACTCTCCAAGAAACAGCAGAAAACAAACCAGAAAATCATACTATTTTCCTAAGTAATTAACTACTAATTACTTCTAAATTTAAAGCAGAATGTGCAGGTTATAGGACCAAATGGCATGGTCTGTTGTTGTCCCTAGAGGAGATTAATAACTTACAGCTATGGGGAACTCTAAGGAAGAGAGATTACGAATTGCCCAAGCAAGGCTGAGTTAGATAGGGACCCAGGCTCTTCCTGTAAAATTTCATTTGACTGTCAGTCATGTTTGTGAGGATGTCTGAGTGAGACTATATTAATTGAAGCAAAGAAGTCTTTTTAGTGATTCCTCAGAAATGGGTGGATGTTGACCTGGATATGAGTCACACAGAGTATACTGTCCTGGAAAGGAAGAGAGTGAAAAAAGAAATGTGGACTGCAGCGCATCCACACATGGCATTGGAAACTTGGGATTGTCAGCCCCTCTTCTCTAGATAAAAGGTGCACACAGTAAATAAATAGCAAGTTCCACTGGATTAGTAAAATGTACTCTAACACAACTCTACAAGATATGCATTAATACTTCAGTGCAGAGCTTAGCTAGTGAGACATGGAAACTATGTGCATCGTGGAAGTTGTGTGCATAACAACAGCAAAGACATGAAAGGGAAGGATGATTGAAGACTTGCTGGAACATACAGAAATACAAAAGAAGCTGCTGTAATCAGTAGGCATTATGCAACTGGTACATAAGCATTCTGGCTGAACACACCCACTCTGGAACTGAGAAAGACAGTAAACTTGACGTCCTCTGATGGCATATTGTTACCTTAACTTTGGGAGAAGGGAGGAATGTTGGCAGAAATCTCTAAGGTAAGTTCCTACTAACTTAAAAAATACACAAGGCAAAGACCTCTATGGAATGTTTAATATTCACAGCTGTTACATGATGTTTCAGAAAGTTGTCTGTAGTACCTGAGTTCCCTGTTTGTTTACCTCAGAAGCACCAACTTAATGACACCAGAATTTGATCAGTGATTATTTAATTTACAGTTAATGTTTAAACCTTACTTTTAACCTTAGTGCTACTAAGATTTCTAAAAAGCTGCAACTTCTCTTCATTACAGCTAATAAATGATTAAACAAAAAGTAAATTTGATCCCCCACCCCACAGTTTTTGCCAGCAAAGCCAATGACTGCTATTTCATCTGCTATTCCTGCAATTTTATAAGCTTAGCCCACTTAAAGGGAACATAAAATTCCTAAGGGTAAGTGGAAATTAGAATTATCTGCTCTAATGGGAAAATCTGAAATGAAATGCTAGTATCTTTAGAGTATATGATTTGAATGTGACAAATTTCATATGCTATGTGAAGGGAGGAACCTCAAAGTAAATATTGATGCATTTCAAAAACAACTTCACTCTTCTAATTGGCTTTGAAACAAGGGGTGGGGCAGGGGGAGCAACTACAATGGGAGACAGAGATATTGTATAGGAAGATAAAATTTATTTAAAGAAAAGATAGGTGAAGAAAGTTGTTGTAATACTGTTTCATTTGTTTTGGTACATGAAGAAAAAGCTTCAAGACACTAAGGCAGCCTACAAGTGTAACATTGATTATATAGGCATATCATATTGATCATAATTAGATCATACCGATCATACTGATGATTTCATTTTCATAGTCTATATTATGTTCTCATCTGGTGATGGTCTTTGTCACTTATATTTTCTGTAGGAGCTTTAAGAGCAACTGTGAATCTGAACTTCCAGGCCCATAAGGTTTTACCCACATCATCTAGCAACATTTGCCATCTTATTTTGGAGATCACCCGTTTTAAACTAATCTCTCTTTTTTTTTCTTTTTTGTCTTTTTTTTTTTTTGATCGTTGCTCTTAGCATAATTTATGCAGGATATGTTTTCAAGATCATCACAGACATGCAAGCTCTTGAGATCTTACACTGTCTGCAGAAGATAGAAGAAAAACCTGGAGACAGTCCAGCTATTTTTGGGGTTTCATGTGGGTTGCTGTCTACAGTAAACCAGTCTGGTTGAAACGGTTTTGTGGATGAAATGTTGCAACATGGGTTTATCTTTTTAGTTGGAGGGAAGCGGTCTAAAAATAACCTTCGTTTCTAAACTGGAGTAAGGTTTAACAATTTCCTAACTGACTGGCAAGCGTAGTTTAAAAAGATGATGGAAACTTACAGTATGAGTATTTTTAAAACTGTGGAAACATGTTCATTGTTTGTAGTGTTCTACCTTTGTAAACCTTTTGTGGTCAAGATTTTTCTGCAAGACAGGAAGAAGGTGGGAGTAAAGTAAAAGAAAGGACATGGTATTGCAGCTGTAGTGTTTAAATATTTTTCTCTTAATAAAGATTTTCCACTGCTGTTTTTGGCAACAGCAAGTGGAATATTTCATCTGTGGGAAGGCTCATTCAAAACACAAAATGCTTAAGTTCTGCACAAATTTCCCATAACTGTCTGTTAGCCTTGTCGTGGTTTAACGAAGTCTGGTTTTCAGCTGGGAGGGCGGTGGTTCCCTGTGGGGAACCTGGTGGAGCTAATGAGCTGTCTAGTTTTGAAGAGCAAATCATCTGGCTAGGTTTGAAGATTGACAGCTGGTTAAACCACTGAAAAGAGTTGAATACACCTCTGTGGAAAAGCACATTTAAAAACTAACAAAGCCAGGGAATGCTCTCTTGGCTTCTGGCTTTTGAGGAGGTAACTGGCTGACCTGGTCCTGCACGGCCGGGTCGGGCAGGTCCTGGCTGGGCTGGGCCGCCCCCACATGGCCCATGTGGCTGGGCCGGGCTGGCGCTGCCTATCTAGGTCAGCCTGGCCCGCAGTGCAGCTGAGATTTCTGCCCTCTGAGGGATGGTGAGTGGGCTGCCAAGCCCCTCACTGGGGAGCCTGCTGGGCCCTGTCCTGATGGGCGGCTGGGGCCCATTCCTAGTGGGGCCAGGCCCCTTCCTGGCAGAGCCCGCCATTCCTTTGTTCTAGTGGCGCTGCTGGACCATGCTGGCTGGAAGCTATATCGGGGCTGGGAGCAGCCATGCAGTGGGGACCAGTACGAGGAATGGCCCCATGGTCACCGCTGGGGGCAGCCCTGAGGCCGGGGTGGCCGCGTGGCTGCCTCCATCCTGGACTGGGAGCAGCCATGTGGCTGGTACTGTGCAGCTGAAATTGGCACAACTGGGACAAAGGCATGCAGCTGTGGCTGCCTCGGCATGCCTCATAATGAACTTAGTTTAGCCGCTTTTAGCTAGCCATGCTGTGGACAGAAGGACAAAAACAGCAGCAGCAGCTTTTCTTGGTTTTGGCGCTCTGCATGAAGAAAAAGTGCTAAGTAAAGCTGGCAGCTGCCATGGCTTGCACGGTGTTGGCGGAGACCACATGACCGGCAGTGAAAGACACAGCGATTACCCCAGTGCAGAGCCTGGATAAGATCAACCTTTGGGCTCTGTAGAAGTCTTTAAAAACTGTTTCAATTGATAAAGCTTGAGAACAAATGAACCTATGAATGCCAATACTCTCCCGAATTAGGAAGAGGAAAGGGTGAAGATACGTAGGGAAAACAACATGAGACACTGAGGTCAGTGAAGAAGGAATCAAATTCTAGGTGGGAGGGGATTGAGGAGATGCCTTAATCTTGGGTTGAAATTCTTTTATGAGGCTATGGGGAAGATATATTTTTTGATATATCAAGACTTCATTTTTCCCCTGTAATTCATATTGTGCATAGGGGGATGTAGCATTCACCCACAGCCCATGAGGAAAGGACACTCATGCTGAAGTGTGTGGATGCTGGAAAGCTATGATCCAATGAGAAGCTTGAACAGAGAGAGATGAGAGAAATGAGAAACTTTGCCCCAGGGATAGAAGAAGAAAAAACTCTGTTCCCAGAGATGAAAGAAGAGAAGTTTTGTTTCCATGCTAAAACAGCTTATCCTTAAAATAATAGCACATAAGTTGACATGGCCCATTAAAGCAGCTTTGGGAAAAGCTGCAAGACATGGGAGGGACTTTCACACTGCGGGATTTTCCTTTCCCAGGTGGCTGATTGGCTGTGACATGGAAGCCACGAGAGAACTGTTTCTTGTGGAGGAGTCTCCATGGCATGGCAAGAGAGACTCCTCTCCCTGAGTGGACTGAAGAAAGACTATTTTAGAGGTGATAAACTGACTGAAAGTTCCAAGTTTTGTCTCTTTATGTTGTTGGTGGGAAAGAAAAGAGAGTGTGGCAGGAGGAGAAGTGTTCTGAAGGTTTATTCTGATTTTCTTACTTTCCTTCTAGTTCTGTTAATGAAGTTGTCTTTATACCCTTTAAAGTTTTGAACCTGTTTTGCTCTCTTCCTCCTAATCCATATCTAACAGCAGGAAACGAGTAAAGGAAATGAGTAAATAATTTCTAGTGGGTGTACTGACATTTGACCAGCACTAAACCCACTACATAAATTAGTGCATTGGCCAAGAAACTCAGATTGGCGAACCGAAACCACTTCAGCCTTCTTCTTCAAAAACAATGTCACTGTCGTGAAGTAGTAGGAGCAATATTCAGATGAGAAGACAGTGGTTGGCTGAATATGAGAAAAAGAACAAAAGAAAATCAAGATAGTGTGATAGATAAATAGCAATA
>WEZZ01003410.1:2804-16707 GCA_013400585.1 Chloropsis cyanopogon
TGTTATAGTACTGTAAATTTGTACTGTCGTAGATAGGATTCACACTGCTTGGGGCCTTGTACTTTCACCTATTGTTTTCCCTGTGTTATGATAAATTTTCACAACACTTGATTAAAACTGCCAATTTGTTGGGTATAAAGAAAATCTCTTGNTTTGTAATTTGGTGATCTTACTCCCCTTGTTTTTCTTTTTATTCTTGAACATGCGTTCAATTCTAATAGCCACAAGCATAAGAACAAAGTGGAACAACTTAACATTTACTACTTGAATTCCTGGCATTTCACGGTAAAGAGTCACCAGCTCCAAACTTACTTTTATTTATCTGCAGATTCTCTTCCTTTTCAAATCAAACGGTCTGTAGGATCATGCAGTATTAAATGACAATATTCATTATTTCAAAAATATCTTGTCTTAATAAAATATGTAGAAGTCAGTGGGTAACATCCTGCTGTAACTGCTGATCTCCTACAATATCTCCATCAGTGACAGAACTTAACGAGCTGTATCTTTTTCTTTTATATATCTACATTTCATGAAGTCTATAGCATTCATCTATAAGAAAACTGAGTCTTCATTTAATTTTCTCTCTATATGGATACTAAAATCTCAGATAATCTATCTGTCTTTTAAATGGATTGATCAATTATGATATCTCATTTCACAACATACTTCTTTTCAAAAAACAGCTTTGTAGATCTTTTGCTATTGTTAAGTTATTTTAGAGTCTGTATCACTAAAGTTAAAATTCATAAAGTGCAGAGATAACAACCATTTAGATTTAGAAGAATAATTCATATCTATTTATAACTAAAATTTTATATTATCTGAATAAATCTCAATTTTAAACAAACACTTAACATGTGTTTACTGTATTATAAAACATTGGTATGCCTTATGATTAATAAGTATGGGACGAAATAGATTGATAAAGAGAGCTGCACACGATGTAAATATCCATGTAATTGTTCTGACACATTTTGTGACTCACAATTTGAAAAAAATAGTTTATCACTAACCTCACATGATAATATTAGAATTCCTGCATTAAAACCTACAAATAGGTTGTTTGCATGATTCTTCTATATTTATGCACGACTCAAATAGAGTACCATAGCTGGGCTGGTATATAACTACAGGACACGCACAGAAGTTGTTACGCACCTAAAATATCAAACCCAAATAATTGTTTTAGTTTTATTTTACTACCTATATGAATTGGATATTATTCAGCACATTGTTAGCAGGTATGTTCAATGCGAATGCCTCCTGCTTGTTGGAGGATATAGGTATAGGAAGGAAAGTGGTTCATACGTTTGCAAATTTTCCATCATTTAATTTAGAGAGATCTGCTGGGATAAGGATCTAAGTACTCATCAAATAACTCAGAATCTAAAAGAAATTTCTTAATGGAAGAATTGCTTCTGAGATTTAAAATTTTCCCATTGACAAATGCAGTCTCCATACCAATGCAGTTATGGACAAGTCTCGAAACTGCATTTGAAAACACAAAATAAAAATTTTTTTCTCAGTCCTAGAGGAGGTTCCTCATGGACTTGGTGAAATTATCAGGCCAAGAACCAGTATCTGAACTTCTGTGAACATTGCTCAATCACTGTCAGGTAGGATACAGTTTGGCCAAGAGAGATTTTCAATGTAATGAAATGTAAGCGCAGAGGAGTACAGAGACTTGGAAACACCCATTCCTTGACTTGTGCTGAGGATCCCACAAGTCCACACTTGTGCACAGAACCATGAAGACACCATCAGAGTGAATTCTTTTCTAATACCTCCACTCTTTGTAGCAAAGGTTAGACATACTTCCCCTTTAAAACAAAAAAGAGACAAGAGTTTATGCCTTTGGGAACAGTAAGGAGAAAAATTAAACCATAATAGAAAGTGTTAGATTTTTCTAACAGAAACAACTGCTTGGACATTTTCCACGTCATATCAGAAAGAAAAACAAAGTTTTATCACTGTATTTTCCAGTTTACCAACTGTCTCTCTAAAGAACCTATTTAGTTGAAGGAGACACAAAAGACTGGTAACAGTGAATGCAGATGTTATGAATTCAAGTGAGATTTAAGAACCTGAACAATTGATTTCATTCTTGTAAAAGCTGGATTCTCTATATGCTGATTGCACATTCATCCTCTAATCTTTATATGTTTAAAGTATGAAAAAGCCCATGACCTGAAATTTCTCCTGTAAATTGTTGAACATTTGCAACAGACAAAGAAAATCACAGTTGAAATTCTGCTAACACTACAAAAAAAATAAATTGAAGCTATGGCAGGAAATAAACACTGTATGTAAGGACCTGAGATCTTACCGGAATGCAAGAGCGTATTTTGTACTGAAATGTTATACTGCCTGTAAAGACAAAATTTAGAATAGAACCTTGGGTTGACTAAAAGGTCTGCAATAATTAATATCAAATTCTCTCATTTTATGAAGAATTACACACTTTCAACTGGATTTCCTGACAAACAGTGCCTGTCAACACATGAATCAGTGATTAGGTTGAAATAAAAAGCTTTTTTTGGTTTTTTTTCAGCTTGTTGCACTAAGGACTGCCATGGTACAAGATCCCATTTTTTTGTTCTTTCCTGCCAAATGAAGGCTTGAGGTAAAATGAAAGCACAAGCAGTTCCATTTAATTAGGTATACATTTTTGATGGAAAAGAATGAACCTCCCTACAACTGCTGTGTTTCTTTCAGCAGCATGTTGCCAAGACTAATACAGCAATAGCTTCAATATAGTGAACTCAGATCACACATATAGGAGCTAAAACAAATTTATCTGCAAATGTTTATTTGTGTAAAAAGCTCCAAACTGTATTTTTCTTGTTCCTGATTACCAGGATTAGTATTCATTTTTTAATACTAAAAGTCCAGGTTTCCTACAAAATATTTGCATGTGTGTAAGTCAAAGCATTGTAGTAAAACTTGTGTCTTTAAAATGACTTTACAGCTTGTTGTTGTAAAATGAAAAACAGCAGATGAAGCTACGGAAGGAGAATTCTCCATGCTTTGCATGTTTACATTGTGAGGATGCATCCCCATTATCCTACTGGAATCGCTGTTATCACGGGATGTGAGTGCTTTCTGGTCCCTGATAAGCTATTCTCATCACTAGCAGAAGCAAGAGGGAAGTGCCATTTTCCATGTTGTTCAGCTGGGGCCCTGTTGCTCAAAAAGTAGCTTGGTTTGGGTCACCTGGTAAAGCTGCTGCAGTTCAGGGCTTTGTGCACCTGTAGCCCAAGTCCTGAGTCATGGGCAGTTCATCCATGTTGCCCCTGCTGCTCCTTCCTCCACTGGGACTAGTCACTCTCCTCCTGCTCCAGCATGGGGTCCCTACATGGGGAACAATCCTCCCTGAACTCCTGCAGCATGGGTCCTTCCCACCAGCTACAGCTCTTCACAAACTGCTCCAGCATGTGTCCCTTCCGGGGACAGTCCTTCAGGAACAGTCTACTACAATGTGGAACCCCCATGGGTTCACACGCCCTGGCAGGAGACCTGTCCAGCGTGGACTCTGCTCTCCCTAGGCCCACAGGTCCTTTCAGAAGCCTGCTCCAGTGTGTGCTTCCCATGGGATCACAGCCTCTTTTGGGCATTGACAAGCTCCAGCATCGAGTCCTTTAGGGCCTGCAGGTAGATCTCTGCTCTACTATGGACCTCCATGGGCACAGGTGTCTCACCATGTTTGTCACCAGGGACTGCAGGGGAATCTCTGGTCTGACACCTGGAGCAGCTAGATTCCTCCCTTCTCCACTGACCTTGGTATCTGCAGAATTCTTTCTCTTACATAATCTCATTACTCTCTTTTCTGTCCACAGCTTGCTTCTGTGCAATAACTTTATTTCATTCCTAAACCTACTATCCAGTGGGTGCTGCCACTGCCACTGATGGGCTCAGCCTAGCCCAGTGGTGAGTCTGTCGTGGAGCCAGCTGGCACTGGCTTTTTTGGACATGTGGGAAGCTTCCAGTATCTTCAAACAAAAGCCACCCCTGTAGCCTTCCTGCTACCAAAACCCTGCCATACAAATCACAAAATCACAGAATCGCAGAGACAATTATATTAGAAAAGACCTTCCGCATCATCAAGTACAGCCTGTGAGCAATCACCGCCTTGACAACTAGACCGCAGTCCAGTCTTAACTCCAGGGACAGTGACTCCACCACCTCCCTGGGTAGCTCATTCCAATGCTTAACCACCCTTTCCATGAAATGATTCCCCCTAATGTCCACGCTAAACCTCCTCTGGTGCAGCTTGAGGCTATGTTCTCTCATCCTGTTGCTGGTTATGTGGGAGAAGGGATCTGGCAGAGAGGGGTTAGCCCCACCTGGCTACACCCTCCTTTCAGGGGGTTGTACAGAGCAATAAAGTTTCCCCTGAGCCTCCTTTTCTCCAGGGTAAGCAACCCCAGTTCCCTTGAAGGTCATGTACACCAGACATTTCACAAGCTTTGTTACCTCTCTGGACAAGCTGCAGATGTCAATGTCCTTTTTGAATTGAGGGGCCCAAAACTGAACATAGGACTCAAGGTACGGCCTCACCGGTGCCAAATACAGGGGAAGAACCATTTCCCTGGTCCTGCTGACCACACTATTCCTGATACAGGCCAGGATTCTGTTGGCCTTCTGAGCCACCTGGACACAGCTGGCTCATCTTCAGCTGCTGTTGATCAGGACCTCTAGGTCCTTTTCCACTGTGCTGATTTCCAGCCACCCCGACCTGAGCCTGTAGTGCTGCATTGGGTTGTTGTGACCAGTGTAGGACCTGGCATTTAGCCTTGTTGAACCTCACATGGCAGATCTCAGCCCACTCATCCAGACTGTCCAGGTCCCTCCTATCCTCCAGCAGCTCAGCACTCCCACCCAGCTTGCTGTCATCTGCAAATTTGCGGATGGTAGACTCAATTCTCTCATCCAGGTCATCAATACAGATATTAAATGGGACTGTGCCAAATAAACAGGACCATGTCCCTGTGTAGTGACCAAACACCAACTGGATGATCCAATACATTGGAAAAGCTAGAAATCCTTTCATTTGAATGTGTGTGTTCACCAGCTGGCTAGAAAAGATTCTTTGCTCTCTCTTCCTGGTCTCATAGATCTTGGCGGTTTTGGTCTGGCAGTGGCCTAATTTCCACAGAACAGGCAGACAGCATCTCTGAACATGTTATTCTGCTCCACGTGGACAGCAAAATCTCCTGGCCAGAGGAAGTGGCTGCAATGGGAATGGGATGATGCACCCCACTAATCCCTTAATGATGCCTTAATGAACTAGGTATCCTTTTACCACACTGACGTTGTGCTATAGTGAGTGCTGCTGAGGCTCCGAGCATGCTGAGCTTTTCCAGAGGTTAAACATCTCTCCATTTTATCTCCAGATGATAATACAGGCCACCAAAAACTGAAATTTTACTTCTGAATATTGGGGGGATTTTCTATATAATAACAAATTTGTGATATCCAAGATATCGAAGATATCCAAGATATCCAAGAAAATTTTGGAGAAAATGGAAAAATGAGCTGTGGATTAACATATAAACCACAAATTTTCTTATTCACTTCTTAGAATAAAGAAATTTTTTTTTGCTAGGATGTGTTGTAAGTGTCAAATCAGGTGCCCTAGAGTGGAAGAAAAAGGGGTTTGAAAAGCTGGCTGATCAATCTTCTATCTGCTTATAATAAGAGAATGACAGAAAATAAAATTCTTCCACACTCTCCATTAAAAGGAACTTGGCAGCTGTTGCTGGAAGGTATTTTGGAGCCAATTAGATCAACATTTTCTCTAAGAAAGAGCAAAGTGTATGTCAGATAATGACAAAAATATCTATTTTTGACCCTATATTTACAACTCTGTGCCAAGTTCTGAATACAACATACCTAATAACTTTTTGTCTTAGACTTGGAATGACTCCCAAGAAAGGTCAGTTTCTGACCTTGCCACAACAGTGTGTCTCTGCTGACTGCAGTAAAATTATTCCTGGTTTACACCGACAAGTGAGGTCAGAATCAAGACACCATTTTAAGTGAAAAATGTGCTACAAGAAATACTCTAAAAACCTGCTGTCTCAGTAACAGGTTTGAAGACACTCCAAGGTATTGCAGGCAGGGTATCTGAAGACAGTTTCTGTGACTGGTTTGGGGATCATCAAATCAATTCTTCATTATCATACTTCAGATGAGATGTCTAAGACAATACAGGTGTAGAGCTGCAAAACTAGTTTTGTAAATAGTTTGTTGCCTCAACTAAGCTGCACTGAGCTTTGGCTTAGGAGACGTGGACCAGAGGTGCAATATATGACACTTAACAGAACATGATTGAAGGATGTTCAAGCTCTCAATGAGAGCAGACACACCTAGGAGAGGAAAAACAATTTATAAAAGCTCAGACAGGAGTTTGAGAATCCTAAATTACCTCTGCATCGTGTCTGCTGCTAAGTCTCTTGGCATAGTTTGTTAGCTCAGGTCTACCACACTGCTGATGGCACCCTGGTACTGCCAATCCATGGGCACCTGGGAAACTAGGGATGAAGCTAAAATTTGTGTCATTCTTACATAAGCACATATTCCCTTTCTGAAGAGCAGACTAGAACAGAAAAAAATATAATTATTAGCCTGAAATTTGGCAGTGGCACAGATCAGAACAGGATGCATTCTCTCCCACTACTGCCTCTCCAGTATTCCTATTAGGTCCTATTTAAATACCTACAACAGGAACTCGTGTTACAAACCCCACAATATCAAGAAGAACTTAGTCACATCACAAATGTGTGTGTCACACTGTACCTAACAAGTGATTTTCACCACATGAATCCTCACATTTCTGTGCTGAACAAAAGCCATTTGCAGATGAGCACTTTTGTGTTGAGAAAAAAAAAAAAATCAGAGACTTGGTAAATGGAAATGCTCAGAGCAGATAAAATATTTTTATAAAAAGATGAACAGCAAAGTCACTGCAGCAGCTGTAGTATTGTTTTGTAAGATGACTGCGAAAAGAAAATAAGCTGGAAATGGGAAAATCTTAATTGAGAGAAATAAATGCTTCATATGTGTTCAACAGAGCATTGTTTTCCAGAGTTTAAAAGGACTGACAGTAATTCTTCCTTGGATAGTCTGTCATCTAACTATTAAAATCTTAGAATATAATTAAAGATTAAAAAATACTACCTTATGCTGCATGGTTAAAATGACACCATTTCTGGCAAAGGATGTAATCACAAAATTTCCTATTTAATTGCCATATGCATTTATCCAACAATTTAAAATTAGAATCCAGAACTACATATTGATCTCCTATTAATATCTATGCTCTAATAAAGTGACAGTCTTTCAAAAATCTACCAACAGAGAACTTTATAATATATGACATGGTTTAAACTTATTTTATTTAATTCCAGAGAGAATTTGCATTTCATATCTCATCCTTTTATGAAGCTGCTGTAAATGGCTTAGCTTAGCTTTTAGATTTCAGACTAATTTCATTTCAATTTGATCTCAATCTTGTGTTATTCTTAGGTCTTGTTCAAAAAACTGACACTTACCATGTGGAATAACATGTCAAAGTTGTGGGATGTTTAAATTCATGGTTTATGAATTCCATAAAGATGTGAAATAAAGTGTATGCTGCCTGATAAAGTCACAGCAAAATGTAAGTGACACCTAATGACAAAATCTAAATGAAGCTTAATTGTTTACCATATACTTGAAGTTGACATCCTGCTGAGATGAGAACATTTTCAAGATATGATATTATATATATTTTCATGGCAGAACCTTTTCAGGATATACTAGACCTTCAAAAATTGTTCAAGACACATTCTAATACATTTATTTTTCATGAGCCAAATGCAAAACAGGTTTTCAGATGAAGAAATGAGTTTTCTTTACTAGAATTCTGAAAAGAACAGTCCTAGAAAACAAAGAAAAAAATAATTATTAAAAAAAAACCCAAATCAACATACATGAAATGCATTTTAATTTGTTTACCAGAAAATAATTAAACAGAAAATATTTGGTTTACAATTTTAATGGTTACAAAATAGTTACAAATGGTGTTTTGCTTTGGTTTCAAGGAGAAAAGCTGTCAAGCTCTTCTGTCTGTCTTCCTGTCAGGCTCATTAGCTGAATAAGCTTTCATTAAAATACTGTCCACTTCAGTGGAATACTTCCCTCAAATTCCTATCAATGCCTTCTGATCAACTAAATTCCAGAACAGCAAACCATCTAGGGCACCAAAGGTTTCTGTAGCATAATGACAAGCTGGCTTCAAAATTATGGCAGCCCTTGTTAAAGCTTGGGGTTTTAAAACTACTTTAAGCTAAATGTTGAGATAAAAGAGCAACAAACTTCTTCCTCAGTGATTAGCATTCTATATATGTTAGGTGTTCTCTCCAGAGAGTATTATATTTTTTAGTATCACATGCTCCAACATCTAACTAAGGATGTTTAATTTTCTACTACCTAAAGGAATATTTGCTTATCCTGAACCCCTGATTCTGTCCTTAAATTTGCATAAACTACATTTAGACAAAGCAAATGTTTAAGGAATAGGCAGCACTTCAGCAGTAAATTGACAACTTCAAATTCTGCTCTCAATAACAATGAGAGTTAATCTGTGTCTGTGCATTTGACAAGAGACACAGTCCCAGCTCTATGTTTCTAAAGTTGTTTTTGCAGTAGTGCAACTCACTTCCTGCAGAGGTGCGTCCCCCAAGGGATTGGGGGGAAATGCCGGCCAGCTGAAAGCAGGGGACGCTGTAAAAAGGGGTCCAGCAGCTCTTCCTGCAATCTCCCGAGACCGGTGGGGGAGAGCAGGCTGTGGGTTCTTCTGTGGAGCTCCTGATTTCCAGGTGGCAGAACAGCTAGGAGAGCAGAGGCAAGAAATGGCAAAAGTCCATTCACTCAGGATGCTGTTTATGCCATCACATGGAGGGCTGAAGCAAGCGGCTCCCCTTGGGCACGGGCTTTTGACCCCCAGGGGCGGGACAGGGTGGTGACCAAGGGAGTGGTTTCAGGTATAGGGTACAATGAGGGTCCGAGGGGGGCAGGGAAAGGGGAGGGGCAAGGGTTCTGGGAAGGGGACACCCAGGGGACAGGAGGGGGAGGGGCCCGGGACATACCAATACACATGATATCATAATAAAACATAGGTATTTGCACTGCCACAACTTCCCAGTGAAGTTGCTGCTTGCTTTTATCAGTAGGAGAAAAATCTATGTTGAAAGCATTGCCTTTTTCCATGCACGCCTTTTCAATGTAAAAGAGTTAGATGATGTATTTTGTTAAACATAATTATACAAAAAAATCGCATGAGACCTCAGACCGCAAGATTCTACAGTTCTCTTTCCATGAACAAGTGTTTCTTGGCATACCTGCTTAGCCAACCCCAACATGTTTTTTTCTTTCCTGACTCAATCAATTCCTGAAAATTAAGAAAAAAAAAAAACAAAAACCAAAAAAAGCAATATGGTTACCACTGCATTCTGCTCTCTTTTTCAGTGATAGACTAATTCTGTGACCTTTAAAACACCAAATACTTCATGTCTTCCCATCTCTTTTTTGTGCAAGCTTTCCTACAGTCTGGCATGTCTGTCCTACAATTCTGAAAGAAGAAGACAAATATGTCTGTCCTGCACAGGGCTGTTTCCCCAGGAACCTGTGAGATGCCATCAAACGCAAGATGAGGGTCTGCAACAGACTTCAGGAGAAAACCAGGTCCATACCTGTGTCCTTTTGGTCACAGATCTCTCATCTCAGGGTGTTTTTGTCTGTGTCATTCTTCTCCATGTGAAGGATTTATTTTACCTTCTCAGGCTCCTTTTTTTCTCTCTAATTGTCTGAATAAAAACTGGAAGTGCTCACAAGTCAACTGTCCTCACGCACAGATGCCAGCTGCACTCTTGGTTATAGCTATCCTTTGCATCCTAGGCATTATTCAAAATCTTTTGAAATTGTACTGTTTTTTAAGGGCAGGTAATTGTTATTATTTTTACTGCTATTTTATTTTTTCTTTCTATGCCTTGTCACATGAATATGAAAAGGATACTGTGTATCATCTAGACCATTTTCATTAAAACCAATTTTTCTTAGTGACTAATTAAGTTGTCGGTATAAGAGCACCGTCTGCAATGGGTCAGTGAAATCCTCTGTCAGTTACACTAATAACAGCTTAAGAACCTGTGCTTTTGCTTCCATGCGATACCTACACCATGAAATGTTCAATACCCTCTGTCCTTGCAAAAATTAGTTTTCTCATTTGAGGAGTGTGGCACTTTTACTGTTGTGCATCAATTTGATAATGGATATACTGAATTAACTACATAGGGTTGAATATAGCAAAAGTACTGGTTTAAGTATTGTACACAGACAGTTTTTTAATTGTAGTAGTTATCAAGACATTTTGTTCATATTAACATCTATTTTCACATTATACCAAGTCATTAATGTGTTAACAAGTGTGCGCTCTTTGACTGTGTGCTACTTGTTGGTTTTGACTCCTTCTTGTCCTGTTCTCAGAAGTTTCAGGCTTCTGTACTGAAAACACTCAAAAACCATACCTAAACACTCAAGTAAGATAAAGGTCTACATTTTGCAGTTCATTTATTTGTGAAGAATGTCAGATATAATGAAAGCCTCCTCAAAAATAATTCCTTTCTTCAAGTGTTTGACTTCTGAAAAATACACAGAATAGAGACTATGTGTAGACCAGCCCTGCAGAAAGAGATCTGGGGTTTTGGGTAGATGGCAATGAGCCCACAGTGCCCCGGCAGCCAGGAAGGCCCCCGTGTCCTGGGGTGCATCAGGGACAGCATGGCCAGCCAGGGAAGGGAGGGGATCGTCCCACTCTGCTCTGCACTGGGGCAGCCTCACCTCCAGTGCTGGGGGCAGGTCTGGGTGCCACAATATAAGGACATCAAACTATTGCAGTGTATCCAGAGGAGTGCAACCAAGATAGTAGAAGGCCTCAGGGGCATGACTTAGAAGGAGCAGCTGAGGTCACTTGACTTGTTCACCTTGGGGAAGAGAAGGACCCCATTACAGGCTGCATCTTGCTCAAGGGGGAACAGCAGAAGTGGAGACACTGATGCCCTCTTTCTGCTGATCAGAAATAAGACAGGAGAACTTAGAATAATACTCTTTCAAGAGAAGTCCAGTTAGACACTAGGAAATGGTTCTTCACTGTGAGGTTTGTTGGCCACTGGAAGAGATTCCTAAGGAAGTGGTCATGTCAACAAGCCTGTCAAAGTTCAAGGAGCAATTGGATGGTGTTCTTAGTCATATGGTTTAGTTTTAGGTAGTCTTGAGAGGAGCAGGGAGTTGGACTAGATGATCCTTGTGGTCCCCTTCCAACTTGAGATATTTGATGATTCCTTGATTCTGTGATTCTAACACTTAAGGTGATAAGTCATATTCTTCCATAAGATGTGCAGCCCTCAGTAATTGGATAACATATACATGTAACCATACCCGTATATGTGTACTTGCTCCCACTTTTGCTTGTACTTAATTACAGACATGTGAGTGATCCCTTGATTTGAATAGGACTACTCACAAATTTAAGCATCTGTTTAAGTGCTGCACTCGGGACTGAACACATAGAAATGAGGATAAAACCCACAGAGTTTCATTTAGTCCCTACTGAAGCCAGTAAGATTCTTGCCACTGCCTGTGGTGAGAGCTGGATCAGATCCAAGCCTGGATGAAGTGCTCAGCGTGAGAAAGCCACTGAAATGTGCAAGGCATTTGTAACTAAAAACATATCTGAAGGAAAGTGTCATTTTCTGATACATAAGCATGAGATTGTTCAGAATCTGTGACACTGAAAGTCTATTATCTATAGTCATGTATTATCAAAAGGAAAAACTAGCAAGCATTGTGGGAGTGCGGCCTCTAAGGCTATACGGAAGAGAGAAAAATCTTCAAAAATGAGGTTATGCATTATGTTTAGGAGGCAGCAGTAACAAAAGAAAGCCACTTTTCCTTAAATCACACTGCATTAAACACAAGTCTGAGGTGTTTTGTTTAGCTTTCTTCCAGCTGAGCAATTTTTGAGCCATTCCTGAATACTTAACAATACAACATTCAAGTATTAAAAGCGAAGTCATATTTTTCAAGTGTATAACCCTCAGGTAAATGTTAGCAGTCTCTGGAGGACAAAATTATTTTGCAGCCTGCTCCTCAAGAACAGATTGAATATTTCAGTGGGTTTGTTTGCTGCATCCTGTCTGCCAGAGATGACCATATTCTTAGAATTCTTTATACAATGAGTCAATCTTAAAAAGAAAAACAAAAAGAAGTCTGTATAAGGAATATATAACCAAAAGCTTTTCTTTGCTTCTTCTTGAAAAACGTCTTTCCTTACTCTTATCTGCATATTTCATCCTTCCTTGTCTCATCTGATCATTTTTTATTCAAAGTTTTATTATCTGGCACTTGAAGTCCTTCAGGGTAAGTGCAATCCATTAGATGAGTTATTTTCCTTTAGCTAAATTATCAAGTAGAGGGAAGCATAGAGTAAATCCTACTTCAGGACTAGTTCTAAACAACAGCAAAGTTGCCTGGAGCTGATCTGCATCATTTGAGCTTAGATAGTCCATGCACATGAATGGTTATCATACAACAAATTAGCAGTAAAATATGAGCTACAGGTCACTGAACATTGTTATTTTTCTATGAAGTAGTTGATTTTCAATACTAGAAATATCTTTGCCCCATTAAAGAATGTTCAACTCAATCAAGGCAGTTCCTCTTACCAGTTTTACATATTATTTTTACACCAGGAAGTTATTTCTAATCCAGCTATAATACACAAATGATTTAGTACCAAAGTGGCCTCAGAAAGGGCCTGAGTGAAAGCAAATTTAGCATGGAAAATTCAAGAAAATTTTCAAGAAAAATTCCTATCGTTCATTGCAGACTAGGAGTCAGAAGAATGAAATATTTTTCATGTAGTTATAGAAGGTATAAATGTTACTCTTTCAATTTTCCCTGAATAATAGTACTTACTTACTGTATCAGTTATTATTATTCCAATTTTCCAGTAAGATTTTTTCTTATCAGGTTGCTATGCATGTATAATTATTGAACTATTATGTCAGCTGTGTACCCCAGCCTCATCCTAAAGATTCATTGTAGAATATGTTGTCCACAGGTCAAATATCAAAACTGGATTAATAACTTAATATTAATTTCCCCTGTACCACCATTTTCTTATTTGTGGATATATCTAAATATTTGTCTTAGTAAAATAGAAAACCAAACTAACAACTTTTTTTTTTTAAATTCTGATTTCTACTGTGGTAGATCTAGGAAAACAAGAATAAATAATTTAGAACTAGAAACTTAAAAAAATAATGGTCTTATAATTTTTTTTTTTTCCTGAGATGCATCTCCTGGGGAAATCTTGCTTAAGCTGAGCCATGTAGCAGCATATCAGTGGATTTTAAGGCTGGGTATATGCTTGTGAACAACCCCATTCCCAGGCAGTAGGGCCTAAGCAGAAGCACAGGCTAAGGAAGAATCTTGTTCTAAGCAGTGGAAATGCACTAACTCTTGTACTGTGACTTGTAGCTGTTGTTCAGGTGGCTACTGACTTTTATAGGTGTCAGTGCCATACTGCAGAAAACACCTTTCTGTTACTAATAAGTCAAAGTAACTGTGTTTTTTGCTGACTGTATAATAACAGTATATATTCCTCAGTGGCTTATAACAGTGTAATAGTACATGCTGTATGCCTTCTTCAACAAGGTGAACTTTCAAATCAGAGTTTATATAAAATATTTGTATTAGAAAATTATTCTATTTCTAGCACTGCTTGTTAAACTTTACTAATGAACATGCAAAAAATATTTTGCAGCCCAGCCTAGCCCTTGCTATGGTAATACTGTGT
>WEZZ01003413.1:1252-14734 GCA_013400585.1 Chloropsis cyanopogon
GCATCTTTAAAATAGTTTCCTAAGATCATAAAACTTTAGTCAATGATTCTATGTACAGTTTTAAGTTCAAAAAAATGAAAGAAGTGTGCAATGTTTCATATAGTTTATTAGACGGTCCTCAAAAGCTCAATTTCATTGCAGAAAAATAATAGTTAGTTGCCTACTTTTCTGTATTGCTTTCTACTTAGCTCAACTTAATTTTTATCAATTTTTATCATCTGTGTATTTTTCCTGTGCTATCTTTATTCGTACTGCAGAGACAGCACATTTCTGACTGCATAGAGTGCTTTCACTGTATGCCAAGCAACCCCAGTATCTTCCCATCATCCACATCCCCTCCTGAANTATCTTTATTCGTACTGCAGAGACAGCACATTTCTGACTGCATAGAGTGTTTTCACTGTATGCCAAGCAACCCCAGTATCTTCCCATCATCCACATCCCCTCCTGAAAGCACCTGAGTATTCTCACAGCCTGGCTCCTCCTCACACGGAGATTTTAATTCCACTTCTCTGCAAGCTATACTAATGATGGAATTTGAATTACTTGTGTGTCCTTCTCCTTGTGGAGTCATACAGGAAGAGCAATGAAAAAATTGTTAGCAGCTGACAGGGAAGCTTCCAGCAGCTAATGCTGAAATTCAATTAGCAGAAGACATTTGCAGAGTACAAATAAGCAGTTTAGTGTGCAGCCAACAGCCGTAGGACTAAAAAGGTACCTGTGGTGGCAGCAATCTCTTGTTCTTCATTGTTTATAACAACTACAATATGTCAAGTTGTCAGACCAAAATACATAACTTATCTATACAGATAAGAAAAACAAATACAGCACTAAAGAAACCTCTAGGCAAGGCAGAGCATGAGTCACCTCAGATGCAGTTACTATAGAAACCATACCACGTCTAGATGGCACTGGTTTGTGCATATGTGGCCAAGTTTGGTTGCTCTGGAAACCATAAACTTGAGACATTTAGTGAGACTTTGTTTACATCTGAGGTTTTGTGTTTGCAGTCAGGCAAATATGTAGCAGGATGTGAGTCTCAGGAGCCTAGCAAAGTTAAGTACTAAATGTAAATTTAGTCCTGTTATACCAAAAGAGCGAATTATTACTCAGGAGCTGTATTTTGGAAGCCATTTTCTCTCGCTCATCAAAAAAACCTCTTTCCTCAGAGACAGTCTTAAGCAGGCTTGAAACATGAGCAATTCATGTAGCCATTAACCTACTTAATGCAAGTTCTAATTTCAAACTGTTCAGCTGGGATTCCATGCAATGGCTTCACGTGTCTAAGGAAAGCAAAACCCACTTCAGTCATGCAATTGACTACTAACGGATTAATTTAATACCTAAATTCAAACTCCTGTTTTGAAACAATAAAAAATAATTCTGGAGTCAGCCAACTCTTGAGAGTATGGGATCTAATAAAAGGGGTAGTCACAAAATCCAAGTGTGTATCAGATCTGCCATTATCTCCTTTGCCATTGTCTCCATATTAAAAAGCCCATGGGTAACTATTAAAACCTGATAAATATGGATATATTCATGGATTTAACTTTATCAGGTTTGTAATGATTGAAAGCAGCCTAATTTGCACCTCTACTGATGCTTTTTTAATTTGGGATTTTATCATGTGGTATTAGGAAAAGCTCTGAATAAGCTAAGCTATTTTATAGCTATATACAGTCAATATTTTTGCTACTCCACTTGATCTTCACATAATAAACTGAAAGCTTTAAAAGTAAACACTTGAAGACATTAGAAACGTTTTTTAATTTAAAAAATCTTAAGGTATTTCTAACTGCCTTTACATAAGGAAATAGAGACAGATTGGCATACAAAGCCAAGAACCAAGATGTCATGAACCCACTGGCATGAAAGGAAGGCTCTGTGTCTTTCTGCTGTCACAGGAGATGGCAGATAGGAAATTCACAAGATTCTGGAAAGGCTGAGAACACTAAAAGAAGTACATTACAAATTACATTGTCTAAGTAGTTTTAACAAGAGTTACTAGATATGCTTCTGGCATACTTTGACTTGTGGTAAAATCATTACCTTCTGCAAATTGAGCAATTTCATATAATTCTACATTAAGAGAGAACTGCTCAGAGTCATCTAACCTAGAAACTATTCAGCTGATGGTCTTGAGATTTTCTGGGCTTTACTGGGGTGCAGATATACCAAACACTGCTTTAGGTATACTCACTTCAGTCCTGGAACATCCAGAAGATTGGTCAGTCCAGTCCAGTTAATTTCCAAAAGCTGTGAATTACAGAGAAAAGGGGGGTGGGGGGCAGGGGGGAAGGACAGGAAGAAAAAAAGAAAAGCAGCTTAGAATTCGTAACACTGAAGAAATAAACACAATTGTTATAGATCCTGATCAGAGGAGAATTAACCAGTTTCCAGGATTTTCTTGAACAAACAAACAAACAAAACAACCCTCTTCCATTCTTAAGAATTTTTAGACACATTTTTTAAAAGTTATAAACAGTTTCACCATTCTCTTATCCACTTTTCCACCATTCATATACACACCTGCCAATATACACAAATACACAGGATCTACTCTGCACAACCCATACAGAATAATGAAATATGGTCCTATTTTCTGGAGAAATACTTCTGGCGTCACCATAGACCTGTTATAGATGAACAGTCATTAACATGAATTTGCAAATTATAATAAACTGACAAAGAATGCCATGTGAGACCGAGAAAAAAAGAGATCTAGAAGACATAACCACCAGAAAGTATGTAGAATTGGGATTAAGAGGGTGGCAGGAAGATGTGGTAACAGCTTGTAAACATAAGAGGCTGTTTTCAAGGCACAAGTTCATTCTATCAGTGATAAAGAAGAAAGGCATCAACAGGATTAAGTATCAAAGTGAGAAAAATCCTCAGAAATAATTAAAAGGGATAACTCATTGCTAGGTCATGCATACTTTCTTCACTGAAAAGCTTTGCAGAATATTATGCCGTTTAAAAGTACCTATTCTGTTTCAAGATTGCTGGTATTAAAAACAAATTTAAAACATCCTTTTTGATCCTATAATATTCTAATTCTAGATAACAAAACCAACAGACCCAAGTTCCCTTAGTTCTCTCTTCATTGAATGATTTCAATTAACTTCACAGAACTTAACAGAGAATTTAAGCAACAAATAAATCCAAACCCACCCAGTTACCAATATGTTTCCAAATCCAACTCACCCAGTCTAAGTATAACTGCATGAGAAAAGGATTTTGATATTCCTCAGTTAAGAAACTAATTGTGGTGGTTCAGCTAAATGCTAAAACAAAACAACAAACCTCTACAAGAACATATGTCATAAATTTTCACAAACAGACGAGAATCATCACCTTACCTTCACTCTCTTTTTTAAAAATAGCACATACCATTCTTTTACAAAGGATCTATTAATAGTTTAATTAGGGATTTCCTTTGCAAATACTTCCAGTAAAGATAACACATAATAGATTTACTCACATAAGGAGCATTGTTACTTAATATACTTTTGTAATGGTGGAAAATATTTCAACAATGTTACCTATGAACAATATTACCAGGCCTACCTCTAACAAACAATTAAGCAAGGAAAAAGAATCATTACCCTTTCAATGAAAAAAAGTAAGATGTAACAACCAGATATTCCAGAACAAAAGGCAAGACATATTATGGGATGTACTGCAAAAATCTACATGAGCTAGCACCATGCCCTTGCCACAAACAGGGCTCAGCTATCCTGGGCATCATGAAGATGATTAAGGGACTAGAGCATGATGTGATGAGAGATGCCCAGTACCTTCATTATTTTTGTGGTCCTTCACTGGACTTATTCCAGCATGTCCCTGTCTCTGTTGCACTGGGGAACCCCACACTGCACTCCAGATGTGCCTCACCAGTGCTGTGGAGAATGGAAAAATCTCCCTCAACCATCTGGCAACACTTCTCCTAATGCAGCCCAGGATGCCGTTGGCCTTCTTTGCCCTAAGTGATTTCTCTTCCCCTTTCTGTCCAACTGAATAGCCCCTATCTTCTTCAGCAAAGCTGCTTTCCAGACAGTCAGCCCCAGCCTGTCCTGGGAGACAGGGTTATTCCTTTCTAGGCACAAGACTTTACATTTCCATTTGTTGAACTTCATGAGATTCCTGTTGGCACATTTCTCCAGCTTGTCAAGGTCCCTCTAAACAGCAGTACAACTATCAGGTGTATCAAGCACTCCTTCTAGCTTTAAGCAAGCAAACTTTCTGAGAGCACACTCTGTCCCACCATCCAGGAGAGCCATGAATTTGTGCTGGCCCCAGTTTTTACCCTGGGGCAAACCACTACTGATGGTCCTCCACCTAAACTTCATGTTACTGACCACAACTTGCTGAGCCTGAAGAGTTTAGCCACTTTTCAACCAAATTGTCCATTTATCTACTCTGTACTTAGCACTTTACCTACAGGGATGTTGCAGAAGACTGTGTAAAAAGCTTTACTGAAGTCAAAGTAAGCTGTATCCATAGTTCTTCCCTCACTCACTGAGCCAGCCTTCTGATCACAGAGGGTTGTTGGCTTGGTTTCCATGATTTCCCATTCATGACTCCCTCCTGGCTACTCCCAATCACTTTCTTGTCTCTTCAACCTTACCAGCAGCACAGAGATCTCCACCTGGGCCCCTGTGCCCTTGAGTTGCCTCCAGAGCCATTCTGCAGTCACGTTTCGTGCTCTGCAGATCTCCCCTGGAAGCAGTGCTGATCCCCACATGGAAGAGCAGCAGTGAACAATAGTCTGAGAGCCACAGAGGCTTTAACAGTTGACAAGATGCTGAACCTGAGGTCCAGGCAAGCACAAAAAGAGAAAACATGTCAGGATGGCCCATGGGGCCAGGAGTCTCTCAGAAGTGACCACATCCCCCCTTCTCCTGGTGCTTCAGTGCAGTTCAGGCTCTGCTGGCTTGGATGCTCCCAGGCTCTCCTCTGCTACACTGGCCCCAAATCTGTCCCACAGCTGAAAATTTGCAGATGGGGTAGGAGTCATCTTCCTTGTGGCAGAAAATTTCCATCTTTACCCATCGTGGAATAATGCCACCCAGTAGTTTCTCCAGAAAGTCAGAGATCCTGTTTCAGACATCCCCTCTCTACAGAGTCACGCTATGTGACGGAAACTGAATTCAGACTAAGCCATCTACCTGATCACATGTATTTGTTATGTATTAAACCAGACTGTAAGAATCTAAAGTGAAAAAATTCTCCAGTAGTTCTACAGAGATTGCTGACTTTCTTGACTGATTCCTTCCTTAGGTGAAAGAACAAAGCTATCACTGGCTGCAGGACCGCTCTGTATTCAATTTTTTTTTAAAGTACCTCATTTACAACTAGTTTTGTCCACTTTCTATAAGAGTACTAGCAGGATTATTTTAGTGAGAAAAGGTTAATGCTCGTCTATTTATGGAATACTAGCAAGGGTAAATGGAAGTAATAACTTTCAGAAGAGAAGAAGTTCTTAGCTACAACCCATACTGTATAGTGAACAGGTTGTTTTCTTTTCCTGAGGTGCTGTAATTGTTTTTTTCTACACTATTATCAATTTAAAGCTATGAGGTTTTAAATTTCCAAATGTAAAAAAACCCTTGTTGAAAATAATTTGTTACAAAATGGGTTCTTTTACATTGGTATGTAAGCTTTAGTTTTACAGTTCTACAAAAACAAACCATGAGCTAGAACACAGAACATTTTCATTTAGGAAAACTAAGATAATTTCAGTACATTCTTCTTTTAAAATTAATTTTGCAAATTATTAGTATATGGTCTCAAATCTCCTCCTTATCTTAAATCTGAAAAAAAAAAAAGTTAAGAAATAAATAATTGAACCAGGATGAAAAGTCCAACTTAGTGTGAAGAATTTCAGTTTTATACTACTTCCTCAATCATGCAAACCCACAGATCTTTAAGTAATATAGAAAACAAGTAGCTTGGTAGTAGCTAATAAGACAAACCACAATTTGAGTATTCAGACTGATTCTCTCGTTCTAATCACAAGTTTTGACTGTACATTATGAGATATTTTAAAAGTCTATGCAGTCTACCAAGCTCCTAGAAGTAGTAATTTTATACTGTTTTAAGACAAAGAACCCAGTTTATTATATGATTTTTTTTTTCTTTATTCATAGGCAAAATAGAAGCAAATGGACACCATAAATACCTTCCAAAAGTGGTCCCTATCCTGAGGTGTTCATACTGTATCAACAGTTTTACATAACCATGTTTTCAGATTATATAGCAGATGAGAAAATATTTGCATTTCCTTTTGTTTTCATATTTTATTCAGTGTATTGCATACATCAATTAACACAATAAATCCTGTGCTGTCTCCTTAACAGACTTCACTGAATAAATGCATTAAGCAACATAATGCATGTTGAAATTCAACATTGAGAAACGTCTCCTGCACTGGACTGAAACATTTATCACAGTGGTTTCTGTATTAACTGCCACAGCCCAAAAGAAAACCAAGAACAACTGCAGGGATGCCACTGAGAAGTGACACTTTGCATTGATGTGACTAAAAAGCATTTGAAAAGGTTGCAACACAGCCTATGAAACACAAACAGGGCCTATGGTACAACCTCACTGTCAATATTTTGATTATTATATACCTCTGCTAAAAAACAAGCCTACCCATTCATTCCATCATCGGTCCTTACAGCATGAAACATGGAAAAACAATTACACAAAAAACCTGAGATGTGTGCTACCAAGAGTGGTCATTTAGACAAGGAATACATTTAATAGCAGAAATTCTTTTCATCTACTTAATGTACAGGAATAAAGACAAAGTCCGATTTCAGAAATGTTAAAGACAAATCCTCTTCCATTTGAAGCTGAAGCTGAGAAATTAAAAAACATTACTACAGCTAAGAACTTTACAGGATTGTTAGAAAAGCTTTGCAAATAAATCTTACGCCATTAAATATTTTGGAAGGAATATAAGCCTTCAAACTCCTGGCATAATCAAGCTTTCACTGTTTGGCCTTTAAAGGTAAGTAAGTTCCCCTTGCAGATAAAGTTAGTTGCATTTGCCCACCACAAAGCTTCCTTTCCAGTTCTACCAGAAGCACCCAGCAGTAACACACACTCTAATCTTAGTCTACAGGTATTAGTGAGAAATGCTTTTTGTTTTCTTCTCTTCTGTTTTTTTTAGTGTTCTATCTCCCCCCTACCATCACCCCACCTTTCCTTTCAATAAAGTTGTTCCAAGTCTGCGCTTGGTTTCCAAACATAATCAGACCAGCAATAGATACACTGTTTGCAACTTAAGAAGAGTTTTCCAAAAGGCAACTTAGGAAAGAAAAAAAAATCCTTATACCTGCAAAAGTATGAAAAAACTAACACTGTAAGAAAACCACTGACAGTAGACACACGCAGCAGAGTGAGAAGAAAGGAGGCAAAGAACTTCTTCATAAGCAGGAGGGAGTCCCCCAGCCACACCCCAGTGAAATAACAAGGAGTTTTCATTCTGTATTTTGAGCACTGCCATGCCATGACTTGCTGGAGAAGAACAGGACCCCCATACAGGTAGCTCTGACAGAGGTTACAGCAATGCTGCCATCAAAACTAAGTGAAGAGTCCTATGGAGAAAAAGAGAGCAAGCAAAGGACTGCCAGCTGATGAATCTTTTATGAAGCACCAAATCTAAAAACTTTCCATATTTAAAAAATAGCTTAACAATATAATTTCCTCCTCTGTTACCACTTTAAACAATGCATAATTCTCTTAGTTTAGCAAAATTCAGAGAATGCAGCTGGTTCTCTGCAGCACAACTAACAAAAATTTTCCAGAGCACTGGAAAAACTGTGTGCAGGATTTGTCACTAAATGAAATTCTACCAGAAGCCAGAAACGATGGTATCTTTCCACAACACACTGCAACTGAGAGAGGTGATGTACCCTGCAGACTCTACCAACCAGCTCACTGGACAAAGGCAGGATTCCAGGCACCAGTTACACTTTTCAATTAAGTAGTCTGTGTGTCTTGTTACTCAAACCTCTTACAGTTCTTCCTCTGCTCAGAGAAGTGAAAACAAATTTTGTTATCTGCCTGAAAACCAAGCAATTCACATCCTACCAAAGCTCTGTACGGAAAACTAATGCAACACATATATTGGAAGAGGTTAAAAATAAAATTAAAAAATAAACGCCTTCGGCCAATAAGAAAAGACAGGCTAAAAACAAATGAGCATCTCTATATACACATTGGGCATTCTCAAGACCCTAGAAACCTTTACAAAGGGAAAAATATGTAGAATACACAGGAGCATAAATAAAGTTCACAGAAGTACAAAAAGCAGCCTCTAAACACTGCCAACCTTGTGGCTTGATTTGGCTGCCACAAACAATACTAATTCTCAGAAGAGAAGCCACAGAGTATTTTAAAATGCTGATTAACAACTTCCTGCTAAATGAATTATGGAAGTGTAAGACTTCTGTAGGAAAACTAAAGCTCTACTACAGGCCACAAGGATACAATTCCATGGGATAAGGTGTGATTCTTCTCAGGAATGTGTTACAAGGAGAGGACTAACATGCCCTCTACTGTTACACATGAATGGCCATTCAGAGACATGGTACAATTTGTTTGTTAGTAGAGCAAAGCCCATCACCACCTACAATACTGAAGTGCTGGCATTGTTGTAATAATTTAATATGTAACATTATCCAGTGTATCTCCCAGGAAATACATAATAAACTCAACCTCTCAAACAATACTACTGAGAGTAGGTGCTGTAGTATTCCCACTGGTTGCTATAGGAAACATGGCATATCTCTGCACAGAAATGGCGTTTAAAAGTTTTTCAGTTGTAACTCTCTGAAGATTTCAATGAGACAACTGCTAGAGAGGTAAGATGTATACTTGAGGGGGTAGAAGAGACAGCAGTCAAGTGAGTTAAAGTGACCAGAAGCAGGATCACAGCTGACTTTGCACAAATCCAGTGCACCTGCTGTTCTCCATAGTGGCAGCTACTCCCAGCTTCATTCAAGCCAATTCTCTCCACCTTCTCTACTCCTTCCTACCCTTTTACCAGTCTGAATTTTGGTTCACACCCTCACACCAGTCTTGACACTCTCCCAACTTCAGTGAGCTGGCTCAGGCAGCTAAAACACATCTGAAGGACAGGAAATTGGGCATTTCTTATGGTGCTTAATATCCTGCCAGCCTCACATCCCTTAGCCAGCTTCCTCCAGCAGCAGGAGTTTCAAAACTCGTCTAAGAGAGACAATAGCCTTGAATGGGAGGGCACAGGGAGAAAAGAATACGGTACCATGGAAACATCAACTGTGATGGCCCTTAAAACATCCCATAAGCTACCAAAATCTAAAATCACTGAGAAAAAATTGTAAGTTATAGCAAATTTTAAGTATGCTGAGTAGCAATGCAAATCATTCACTTCATAAGCAACAAGACTAATTCTTAACAGTAGCTGTACATCAGGATTTATCCAGGTCTTCCACAAACCTGACAGTCCCATATGTTCTAGAGGCATTCTATACATTCTACATAACCACTTTGCTTATTTCCAGCCATTTTTCTGGGACTCATTATGGCTGCAAGCACTCCTTTTTGAGTCTAATTTTCATCAGGACTTATAATTATGGAAGTCCCATCCAGACAGTTTTCCAAAGGCAGATGATATCAAAGGGAATATAACCTATATAAAAATTAATCAAAACTACAAGACAGAACCAATCTAAAGTGAGTAGAAGGAGAGTAGTACTCAAATCAGCAAGTGGAAGGCAGAACTGTGAATCTGAAAATGAGAGCTTTGGAAGAGCTGCCCATTTTTCCTGGAAGACATCCTGTTTTCCAGCCATTGTTCTTTTTAGAACACTAGTCTTTTCATATGTTTGTCTTATTGGGAGGGTTTTGGCTTTTATTAAGAGAAAACGGTTGGGTTAGGACACACCCTCAATTCTGAGTGTGCCACTGAACAAGCTTTTGAAAACTACCCATTTACAGTACAACTATAAGCCACATAAACTTCCATAACTGAACCACTAATCAAAATAACTATGCACTGATTTGTGCTAAAAGTAAAATGACAACTAAAACTTTGAGAACCAACTATCTGGTAAATATGCATAACGTTAGTGAGAAATATGGAAAGAACCTCACAAATCCTGACTGTTAATCCAGTGCCACCTTCTCTCTAGCATTGACACTCAGAGATTTAAAAGAGACTACTTCCAACATTAGAATGCATATATTTCCCTCCCTTGAAATGTCCGACATATTTGGAATTATTTTATAAGCTGATGAAACTGTTAGCACCTACTTCACAATAACAACAACAAAATACAGTATATAGAAAGTTTCATAAGACATAAGAACTCCTGAAAGATCAAAAACTTCATGTATTACTCAGAAATATGAGACTGGTAAACTCATAGGCCACGTTGCCTTATATAGTCATTAAGTCCAGCAAACAGATGATGCAGACCAAGAGGAATTGTTGCCAGTTACTTTAGACTGGAAAATATGAGAACAAAATCTAATGCTAGCTGCCAGCTAATTCCTCTTGTCTTCTAACAAAAATATTTAAGAAAAGCTTTCTTTGGCTGCAGCCATTTGCTCTCTAGTAAGAGAACAGAATTTGGTTCTTGCTATAATAAGCTTTATTTTACATTTTTCTACAGAAGTTACAAAAATAAACACTGAGAAAACACACTGCAGTGGGGAGAGAAGTCTGTTTGGAAAAAGCTGAACAGCCATGGATAACTGTCAAAGTTATGGGCTACCTTGGATTATTTTTTGAACCATTCACCTTTAGGCTCACTCAGACCTTGATCACTACCTTAGTTTTTAAATGAAAGGAGGGTGAAGAACACTTTTAACATTTTTGTAACTGAGTACTTTTGGGGAAGGCTTGACTTTTTAGTCCAAGCTGATACTGCACTCTACCTCCCGCTCTTTTTTTGTCCTACTAAAAAGTGTCAGGGGTAGGACAAAAGACAAAATTACTATAGACAAAGTATTTCCCAAAGTTCAGAAACTGACCACAGATGAGGGGTGTTTTACTTGATATGTTTTCAGTTTCTTCTCTCAGGTGCAAGCTGTCCTAGTTAAGCACTTTGCAGATGCATCACACTTAGAAAAGAATGGGCACAGGTACCAAAGTTAAAATCTACAAGAGAAGGCTCTGGGAGTACCAGAAGTGGAAGGTTTGGATACCAGAGCAGGATGCTGGGAAGCAGAGCAGTGCCAGGAACTGCTTCTAAGGATCCCTGCTGCTGATCTCTCCCTCCCTACCACTGCCAGCTTTCCTACCTTTCCCCCAGAAGGCACCAAACAGAAGCATCTGCAGGACGTACCCCAGGGCAATCCAGACATACTGGGTCAGGTCATGGCTCCAGCACAGTGTGCCAGAATGGCTTCTGCAGAAGGACTGTACAAAACAGAACTGAGAGAGACAACACAAACCACATCTAGATAATGGAGAAATGTTATTCCTGTAGGGAGAAAAAAGACAACGCCTCCGTCCACACAGCTACACTTTTCTCCCTGCTCCTCTAAACCAGAACGTTTGCATTTAACTTGTTTATTGGATGGTCCCTGGAATGAGCTGGGACTGTACTGAGTATAGAAGTTGTTTAGGAGAGGATTAAATAGCAAAACGATATCAGAGAGTATGCTAACAATTACATAGTGCAAACCAGCATAAGACAGCATTCAATCCTTTTCAGGGCCATGCTTACTTTGTTAGGATAAACATGAAGATTAACAGTTGTCCTACACTCACAGCTCAGCCAGAGATTAAAAATGAGGTGAAACTTAAGCAGATATCTCCTAGTGTTTAGGCTCACTTCAAAGAAATCTGTGGAAATCCAAATTTGGTTCATCCCAATGTACTTCCTCAACTATTTCCAAATAAGAGAACTGATGTTCTATCAGTTTTGCATGAACTAATTCACTTTTATAAAAACACTAACTAAATCGGGTACCAAATATTTCCATATTCTTGCATATTTTACTAAGATTTAAATCTCCATTTCTTCTACCCAAACACACATGGTTTCTCTAGACAGATGAAACAAGCCACATTAAATATACAAGTGACAGAAGTCTTTTCTAGGCCATACATAAACACCTAAAACCAAACCCATTTTTAAAACATGGTAGCAAAAATTTATCATGGGACATTTGTTCAAAAGAAGCGTTATCACAAGAATGTGGTTTCTTTGAAGACAGTAACAACACACCTCCTAAAGCTGTTGAAGAATTCACTCTCAACCCCCCAAGCCTAGAACAACTTTTCAGAGCTTCAGACTGCTGATGAAACCAAGATGATCAATTTGAGATCCTCCAAAGTGTCTAAACCCATATCCTTGTAATTTGTGACCTGCCAGTCTGAAACTGTTAAACCTTGACATAGTAAGTTTTAATGTCTAATTAGAACATATTCAAGGAAAGCTTCCAATGGAAAATATACTTTCAAGTACGAGATGGAAACAATTAATTTCTTTAAAGAAGTCTATGGAGCATAAGAATTTCCATGTTGTTCACATTTTCTGTTAGGCTCTTACGGATACTTATTAAAAGCAGCACGAAACTTCAAAATGCTGAAACTGCCTCACACACACACATACAAAACATCAAAGAATTTTCCACCAGCCAAGTGCAATGTGTATTATGTTATCCTTTATACTTTTATTAAAAAAAAAACCCACTTGTTGAAGTGCTGTGCCTAAAACTGAAAGTATTTGAGGGCTGTCCTCTTGTTTACACATTTCAGTTCAGCTGTATCACTTTCATACAAGCAAGACCTTGTTGGCTCACCTTTGTTTCACTCTTATGCCTGCCCAAACATGCACTTTGGCCTAGCACATTTCACAGCTGAATGCTGTGACCTTCTCTCTGTTTTCCACTTTTGCTACTATCATGATCATTTTGAATTCCAAATCCATCTCACTATGTGTTTCATCCACCCTCATACTTGGGTCACTTGTAAATGTAATGGAAATTGCCCACTTGCTATCTAGGACAAAAACTTCACAGTAGGTGGGTAATTTCCCATTCTAATTTTAATTTGTGCTAACAGCAGCATTGGTTTTCTAAACAACCTTCCACAGATTTTGTGAAATTTTAAGTTAGATCTACAGAGTATCATGAGAACAGCAATAAAAGCTTTTTTACAATTTAGATAGTATCTATTGATCTTTCCTTACCCAGAGGACTTGTAAGAAAAGTCTGACAGATTTCACAAAACACACTTCCAAATTCCAAGGTAATTATTATCCATCTTGGTTCCTGCTAGGATTCATAAAGTTTTTCCAGTGCTTATCTGTCAAAGTTCAACCAAACAGCAGTGATTTCCCAAACTCCTTCCTTCTGCTGCTTAATTCTTGCTCCATCATTTTCTAACTACCATCATCAGCACTCTAAAAAAAGTGGAAAGGGAGATAAAAGTGCTTACAGGTTTCCTCAGGAAAAAAAGGGATAGTGCTCCAA
>WEZZ01003423.1:407-19940 GCA_013400585.1 Chloropsis cyanopogon
TGCCTTTCTCCTTTTGAATTTGGGGCTTCTCTAGAAGCCTATGCAGTACAATGTCCCTCTTTCATTTTCAGCTCTGCTCTGACCTCTTTCCTATACTGGGTCTTGCAAAAGGATTACAAACCACGGGGACAAGGTACTCTGCTTTTGTAATTCTCACTTTACTCTGTAATAGCAGCTCTCATCTACCGGGTGGAGAAAAGAATCATTCTGAAGTTTTTCCAGCCATGAGGAAGATTTAAAATAATTGATTGTGATGGTAGATGCAGGACTGAACTCATAAGTGTGAAATATTTTGCCAGCAATGCTTGAACATAAGTAATACTGTGACAAAGAGAGAGCTGTGAATATATACCTTTTCTTTTCTTGATAGGTTAAGATCATGAAAACTGCTCAAATTTTTTCATCAGCACTACAGTCAGTCATAAAAGATTTCTGCATAAATATTTATAAATATTCTATGTGATGGTCTGAATTTCCTCATTATTATGAATTAACATGTCAACTTATGCCTTATACTGAGATAATTCCATCTGGTAATAGGCTTTCCATACTTAATCGGTATGGAAAAATACTGGCACTTAAATTGCCAAAGTGATCTTTTTTCTCTCTGGTCATCTCTCCTTCTCTGCTGTTGCCTTCCCTCTCTCTTCTGCTCCTGGAGGTTACAGTTTTCAAGCATATGTTTTAAAATAAGGTTCCTGCAAGCCAGGCATAGTAGGAGAAAACTGCACAGTAGGTAAAATCAAATGAATGGTAAAAGATGCGTGTGTCTTTGCTTGTCTCTGTAATTAAGCTCTTTTCTGAGCTGCCCAGCCATGGAGATAGCAGGAGATCTGGTCTGGTTGCTCTTTACCGTGTTTGTGTAGTCCCAGACCTGATTATCACAACTCAGCCTTCATCTGAAGCCAGCTGTGGCTTACAAAGGAGAGGTTGCACTTAATGTCAGTCCTTTGGAGCCATGCATTTCTTTAGGTAAGTAGTACAGTTGAAATTGGATTTTGTGACAGATGGTATCTGTTTTATTTGGTTTTTTAGTTTCACATCTCCTCCCTGGATCAGCTGAATCCTGTGGGGGCCTCCTTTGCTTGTGAAACAGACACAGCCTAAGGGAAAAGTTCCAGGCATATGAGTTAGAAAAGGCAGGCAGAAAGTGAGAGCAAGAGTAATGACAGTGATCCTGCAGATCAGGCTTACTCTGTGAGACTGTGAAGAGGAGCAGGGAATAGAGAGCCTGGCCTTATGAGGCAGAAGAAATCTTTGCAGGGACTGAATGTAGTGTACATTGTTAGTGGTGACTCAGAGAGCCACTGGACTATTATCAAGCATCTTCCTGCAAGGGGAGAGGATGCTGAAGGAGAGGTATTTATGTCCTTGGTGTTACTCCTTTTTACCTAATTGTTTTCAGCTTTTTCTATCTGAAATATTAAATATGCCAGTTTCTATTATAATAAAACTTTGCTCTGTTGACTTTTAAATCCCCCTGACCTTTTGAAATGTGTTCTTAGAAGACAAAAGCCTGGGCACATCGATTTCAAAACTCTGGCCACTAGGGATCTTGCTTCAGTGTATAACCCATAATCCAGTAAAACAGTCAGGCAGTGTCAGTATGAAATTAATGTGTGGTTTTCTGTTAGCTTTATGCATCCGTGCTCTAATACCTGGGCAAACAGGGAGCTGCCATTCTAGAGCTGTGGGTTAGATTTCCTGGATAGCCATGGGAGATGCCTTTGTCACAGACAATATACAGTGAAATGTTCAGAGTGGTATGAATGTCAGAACACTGAATGACACACTGAATAATCTGTCAATCTGTCAGAATAGCAGTATGAATGGCAGAAGGGCTGTAAGAATGGCAGGTGGTGTTGGCATCCAGATGAACAGGTTATGAGGATCACAACAAATCTGCTCAGTGCTTTTCAGGGTATCCAAAACTAAAAGGCATCCTAAAACCTGGAATGCTCTTTGATCACCTTGGTATACACGCCTTTGTGTCTGAATTCTTAGTCCTTTTGAGTATGTGACATAAAAGTGGGAATGAGGGACACTGATTTTGTTTCAAATACAAATCAGTCTCCCCTTTCTTATTCCTTTCTTTGCTACACTTTTACTACCATTGTTATTAGAAATACCTTCTCGTTATGTTCCTCAGAACTTTCATGCTTCTTTAAGTCAAAAGGATAAGAATGCTTGTTTTGAATGCTTTGGTCCTGATCAGCAAGGACCTTGTAGACATGTTCATATTAATTAATTTTTTGGGCTTTTTTTTTCACTGAATGAATGTGTCACTTGAAGCATTGCAAACATTATGAAAAAATTCTCCTATGACAAAACATGAAAACACAGTACTGTTTCAGAAATGCTGCTACAGAAAATGCTTTAACAGATAGTCATCTCCTTTAATGAAAAAATATTCAGTACTTATGGCCAAAGGGAATATGACGTGTAGCAAAAATTGATATAGCAGTCATTTGTCAGCAAGAGCCTGAATTGCTGTTCGATCTGTTTTTGAAATATGTGTCTGTGTGTGCCATATACATGCCTAACTACCTGTATACACACATATAATGTATAGCTATATAAAAATGTGGATTGCTTTCTAAACCTGGAATTACTTGAAACTCAGAGGAAATATTTTTGGGTTCTTAATTTTGAAAAGGCACTTACTCACTTCAGTTTTGTCTGAGTTTGTTTTCCTTTAAAATTCTTATCTTGATAAGGAAAATTCTTAAATGAATATACCATATTATTTGTTTTCTTCAGGGTACATTTCCCATGTCAAAAATTTTTGTTCTGTGTGTAACATAGTTTTGACTATCATGAAAAATAATATTTTCATAATTTTAAAGTAAAAGCTGAGGTAGGTCCTTTGCAGAATCCTTCAGTTGAATACAGAATGGGATTTACAAGAATAGGCACAAGTCAGATGAACCTATATCAGAAAATTTATTAACACTGTGCTTTGCTACATGGTCAGTTAGAATTTGTATCACTTTAAAAGCCCTATCTTTTTATTTTATTGCTGCATATGAGTCAGTCTCCCTGTAAAAGTATGACAAATATATCCTGAACTTCAATTGCAGGTCTGGTTGTGCCTCAAAAAGGCAAGCAGAGCACAGATAAGTATGGAAGTTTGAAGGACTGTAGTTCTTGACATTAACTCCAACATCTAAGTGTGGCAATACTAATGTTAGCTAACAAAGTAGGGAATTTTAAGTAGCCCAAATCTTGCTAAAATTCTTGGTGTCAGAGGTGGACTATCTGGCCAGTAATGTCATGACTGTTTTCAGAAGTTTTGCTGAAAGAATAAGTTGAAACAATTACCTTTGTATGCCTCTCCATTGGTTGTTTCTTGGATCATCAGCTTTTCATTTTTTCCTGCGAGATAAAATGTGCCTCAAATTTTGCCCCATAAATTCATTCTTATTCTGTCCTTAAAAAATTTAATTTGACTAGTCTTCAGGCTGTGATAGGAAAGCTACCCAGAACTGTGACATAAATTAACCTTCAACAGTAGGTTATTTTCCATATTTTCTAAGATACTTTTTACATATTCTATCAACTTTGAATAAAAGTGATATAAAGTACTTTGTAGTTAGAAATTAACTGGTGAAAGAATGCAAAGTTTGGTTAGTACAGTTTTTTTTTTAAGTCCTTTTAATTAAGTGAAGATGCTGAAGGCATAAGTAAATGTATCATCCTGCAGGACTTGCATATCCATTTTTGAGATGTCACATCTTAATTGGCTTGCTGTCCATCTATTCCAGTATCCTATATCAGGTTAACAGTTCCAGAGACATTTGCCAACAATGCAAAAAAGCGCCCAAAGAACTGGATGGGATAATTTGGGCACTGGAGAAATACATAAATAAGCAATGGTTAGTTATGAATTGTTGACATTAAAAAAAAATACCTGAAGTACAGGGGGTGTACTTGATTTATGCTACAGTATAGCATGGCTTGGTTATTCTACAACAATCCTTTCTTCTCCCTTCGTTATTTCCCTCCTTAAAGATGGCACCTGTTAAGAATTTATTCTTAAGACTTAGTAGGAAGACAGAAGAAGACAACACACAGAAGATACATGTGCTGTCATATAAAATCCATGGTTCCCCCTCCCCCTGAGTACAGTAGTTAGTTCTGGATCCTCAGTCTCAAGGGAGATATAAGAGAACTGCAAACAGTTCAGAGTGGGCAGCATGGCTTATGGGAAATAGGCAGAGCAACCAAGCAGCCTGGGACTCCTGCGCATGAAAACATAAGGAGGTCTGATTATTTGCTGTCCTTTCTAAAATAGAAAGCAGGGCCTTAGGATCCTCCTAAACAAATTAGGCAGTTGTTAATAACATTAGCACAAATTCTGCAAAACTCCTTTTTAAAAGATGTTGCCTATACTTAGAGTATATTTGTGTTCAAGGGCAGATCTGACAAGCACTTGGGAAAGGCATCTTTAGGGAGCAAGTAAATGGACAAGACACTCAGGAAAGTTGAGCTGAAAATAGTAAAATCTAGGAAAAATATACTGTGGCAGTGTGCTCTGCAGTCAGCACTGCGGGCGGGGAGGGAGGCGACCCCCTGCCGGGAAATTCCCCGGGGTCCCGGGTCTTTCCCGGGCCAGGCGGGCTCCCCGGTGAGCTGCGACTTCTTCCCTCCGGGCTCGGCGTCGGGGTAGGACAGACGAGGGAGACGCAGGCTTGCTTCTTTAAGGNGTTTTCTTCTTCCCTAGGGTCCACTTGCAGTCACTGTTGAAGACAGAATAATGAGCTAGATAGGCCCTTGATTTGAATTAGACTGGTCTTTAATGTATTTTTATCTACTCCCACTTATACCTTGAAAATCAGATGTTTATCTGCTGTTTGATATCTTTATTTCTGGTCCAGTCTGCATATGAGAACCAGCATTTCACATCTGAAGAGAAACTGAACCTTTAATTAAAACAGTGCACATGCATTCCTGTTCTATTTGATATTTGGGGATTTTTTGGTTGGGTTTTTCTGGGGCTTTTTGGATCTTGTAAATAATCTTTGTGCATTCAGCAGCATGTCTTACCTACCCAGAGTCAGTTTTGCTTATGTGATTATCTTGCTTCTGGCTTGGTAACCTTCTCTTACTTGAGTGTTACCTCATACCACTTTGCCCTTTTGGTGGTCACATTGAGCACATACCTCTGTAAAATAATACGACCTAAGTATATATTGCCTTTTTCTGTGCTATCACAGTGCTTATAAATTCTTTTGTGCTGTGAGTGATTTCACAGTTTTTAAATGACTATGTTTGGATTCGAAGCAAGATAATAATAGTTCTAATCTGAGTAGTTAATGGGTGTCATAGGCCTCTGCACTGGCTTTACTGCCAGGTTACAGATTTACTTCTGTACTTAGGCAATCTACTTTTAGATTGAGATTTTATGTATAATAGATCTAGATTTTATACAGATCCAGAATACTAGTACAACAATCAAAATTTAATAAATCAGTTTAACCTAACTCCTCTGTCTCATCAACTGCTGGTAATAGGAGCAAATGAGGGCTACAGAGCTGTATTTGACACCAGCTGCTCTTTAAAGAAACCTAATCCAGCTTTATGGTTCCCTGTGTTCTTGCCAGAAGCGCAGAGGGCTCCCTGTGTTTATAGTAGCAATTTGGGTGTTTGTATCTATGTGGTTAGCTTTCTGTGAGTGCTTCTCACATGAAAAAACTGGGAATGTGCCACTCAGACTGGGAACCTAAAATAGATCTGACTTTCTTTCTTTACCCTCCTCTCTTCTTTCCACATTAGAGCTGTTTTCAACCATTCACAAAAAGGAAGATTAAACTTGTTTTGGTTTACACATGGAATTGTGGATTTATTTTTCAAATATATGAATAATTATTGAGAGCATGAATATTCTTGAAGAGAAACTTCCATGGCAAAATCCTTGGGGTTTTTCATGCCCTTACATTCTCATTTTTTGGGGTCCAAGAAATATGTCTATAAACATGTCTTGATGTGAAAACGTCCCTTTTTTTTCTTGCCTTTCCCCTTCCTTTCTATGTTTGGTTGTATATTTTCTTTCTCACTTTATTCCTGTCCTTATTCAGTACATTCAGAAAATGCTGAATTAACTTCCTGCTACAATTTTTCTGCTCCCTCCCCCATGACTTTTCTATTTCTTTCCAAATTAATTTGCCTTGCCACCTGGTCTCCTTGGAATTTAGCAATTATTCAGTATATAAAGCCTAGCTCGTAACAGATGGGGCTTCCAAAATACACACATCAACAATGTACATCCTAGGGCCAGAGATTGTGAGTGAGCTGCAGTTTCATTATGACTTCAATTTTCTAATGCTTGTGAACATTGTCAAAGAACATAAACGCTGTTTGTGATACCATGTCTTCTGAATTGTGGAGTTCAGACCAAGGCCTGTTTCTTTGATTTAGAACATAAGTTTGTTTTCCAATTTCATGATCCTGATGGCATGTATTTTATAGCTACAGGGATGGGAAACAAAATATAGTAATTACCTACACTTGTTTTCACCTGTGCTTTGCAAAAGGCATTTTAGTGTTTGCATCCAATTACCTACATCAGCATTTGTCATTTTCTAAGACTTTCTATGTTTTCATAGTTAACCTCATCACTCATATTTCCATATTTTACAATATAAGAGAGAGTTCTGGGTGTTGTTTTTTAGTTATATCAGGTTATATAAGGAATATGACAAGAAACTTCTGAGATGGAAATTGTTTTAAATGTCCAAAATTCCCATGAGCTACATTTGCACAGATAAGAAACTTTTGGGGCAGCTATATGATTTAGGGAGAAAAAAGAAAATGGACTAGGGATAAGGGGGAAATAATATTCTAATATTCAGAGTGAGACGGGGAAATACAAAATATCCAGTATTTTTCAAGTGTTCCTGTTTGAGCTGCTCCATTTTGTATAAATAATTGTTGTCCTGAGAATTGTTCCCTGTTCTGGATGTGGAAAGTAACCACAAGATTATATTAAGTATTTGTTGCTTTCTTGATTTCTGCAGCCTAAACTGTTCTATTTTGTATAAATAACAAATGATACTGAGGGAGCAGATGCTAACTCTGCATCCAGAGGCACTTTTAGAGAATGTAGGTATATGAGATGGTACAGGAGTGATTTGAAACTGGGCATTCTATGTATCACAGGGCATGATGATAAGTACTGTAAGGGCCAAGCTCTTCTGGGGTCTGGAGTTTGGAGCTGGAATTTGATCAGAAATTTGTCCAGAAGAATCTCTGTCCTTCTATTCTTGGAATCCCAACAGTTATGCAGCCAGCTGTTAACTTGCAGAACACATCAGCTCCTATGCAAACCCTTCTCAGACACCTGTACAATTGAGGAACACAGCATTTGGGCTCTCATGTCTTCCACCTTTGGCCACAGAAAGCTGCAGTCCCTTGTTGACTGCGTTCCATGTCTCTGTGGTCGTTTGTGTTTACACCCATGAACAGTGAGAGTGAGCTACTTGGGCTGTTGTAGGAGAAGGGACTGTAACCAACTCAGCCCTTAGTGACTTGCAGCTGTACTACTTATCAAGAGAGGAACAAGCTCTGCCCTTAATGGGTCACACAGCCTTGCCCAATGAGAATGGGTGTTATAAAAGAGTGGGTCAGCGAGTGAGAGCAGTTGGAGCTGGTGGTCAGAGTCTGTAGTCAGAGTCTTCTTGGGAAGCCTGCATTTGGAGTTTGCTGACTGGGCTGTGAGGAGGAAGGGACAGGTGGCCATGTAAGGTACTGGAAGGGGCTGTTTCATATGAAAAAGCAAGTGCCATATCTATCTCATTTCAATCTCCTACACGAGGTCTGTAGTGAATGTGGGAGTGTGACGTGACAGGGCGTAGGCACTGGGAGCCTCTCCGCAATGCCCTTGACCTGGGCTGCCTGCAAGTGATAAGGATCAGCAACTCTGATCAGCACCTTCCTGCCCTGCAGATGGGAACCTCCATCATTTGGCCTAGGTGTTAATGAGTGTTCCAGGCTCAGATGAATTTGAATTGTCCCCAGGGAACTAGTTCCCCTTCCTTGGCTATTAGGGCCTTGTACTGACTCTGCAAATGCACATCTGAGGGCAGAGAAGAACCCTCCTTCCTAATGCTATCCAGTCTGCTTGTCTCCTCCCACAGCTCCAGTACCTCGTCACTTAGTGCCTGGGCCACAGCATAGCTCCTACAGGTGAGCCCACCGGCAGCTCCATCCCTGGGGAGCAGCACCAGGCACACCCTGTGGCCCCAGCCCTGCATGGCAGCCTCCCTCCTTTGGAGGGGGCCATGGCCAAAGGCTCTGACTCCCTGGGGAAGGTTCTTCCAGCCAGTCATGTGGACAGAGTCCTGTAGCTTGTCACTGCTACAGTCATATAGTCCCATGCTGTAAAGGACAGAGTTTCTGTGTCTCTTTCACATTCCCAGATGAGCTAGCTCCCTTCGTAACCACCAAAGCACCTTTCAGCTGCCTCTCCTCTCTGCCTGCTTGCCAGCTAAATAGGTGTTGTCTGCTGCAGAGGAGCAGTAGATTATTCTTTAATCGGCATATGGCTGCTGAACGTATTCTAGACAGCTTTGATGATAAATGCTTTTTTGCTGCTGTATGTGGTGAATTGCCTTTTTGCGTCATATGTGTATTGTAAAAGCTTGGTTATAGTCCCATGATACCGTTTTAACAATCACTCTGAATGGAAGAACTGTCTGCCAAGACTTTGTGCTAATTGCCCCGCATAGCCAAGAAGAGATAAAAATGAACTAATGTTCTTTTTGTGATCCAAAGGAATCCTAAAGGATCAATTTTAAAAAGTATTATCAAGCATTTAACTAAGCAAAAGGCTAAAATACAACAAAGAGATTCATTCCGGGAAATAACTTCTTTCAATGAATGAGTGTTATCAACTTTGGGACTTGGAATACCAGCATTATTTGGATGTGATCCATGGGGAAGATGGGCTGTTTAAAGCTCACCTCTGTTAATAAAGGTACTTTAATCAAACTACTGATTTAAATCCTATTGTAATTCCACCTTTTTCAAATTGTGCCTCTCTCTTTGTGGAAGGGAATGAATTGTTAATGGAAACAAAGGCAGGGGAAGAAGTAGAGTTGAATTATAAAGCCTGTACACTTATGGTATCAGAACACTTCTTAATTTCCTATTAACATGAATAGTGTGTGAGTTTACAATGGGAAAAACTTCAGCTATCACATATGCATAGTCACTGTAGTGGATATGTAACTAGAAGCAAAGGTTGAGAGCACAGTCAGTTCTCCTGCCTGATGATGGAGGTCTGTATACTTTCAGCAGGAGCTTTCGGGAAAAAATGGCAAAAAAATTTAAGATAATAGCTGTGCTAAGCTGGAACTTTTATGTCAGGTTGGACACCACAGAGTCGTTGATCAGGTCACAGTTGTAAACCTATGATTGCAAAATGTTCTATTCAGTTTCTAAAATCTGATGTGATAAATTACAAACCTGTAAGAATTGGGCCATGTCTTCACATTCATAATTTCCCTGTGATTTATATGAGGCTAAAATGTCACTACCAAAATGACTTTGACTTTTGACTTCACATTGAAAATAAGTAATTACTGTAAGGATATTCTCTTTTAATTTTGTACTATGTCATTCTAGAGCCTTCCTTGAACCCCACTCAATAGCCACTAAAACAATTTGGTCACTTTTTGCCCTGTTTTTTTTTACTGCAGGCTGTTTTCTTTTGAGATAAATATGAATATTTCTGAAAATATGAATCTGGGTATTTCTTTATACAGTCATACTTATTTTCAAAACTATGAAATCTCATTTGTAGACATAAAAAATGTTTGATACCCCAGAACTCCTATTTTAACTGTTATCACTGAGCCTAAAGTTTAAAAACTGGGATCAAAATTTTTCTATAATATTTCTATCCATCTCCTCAAACACACAGGACTTCATCAAAAGAGTGTTATCTAAACATTTTTACCTTTCCAGAGCTGCTGGTGGACTTGTTTTTATTCTGGGGAATGATTCCTATGTTTTCAGGCATTTCTTGCCAAAAGCAGAACGATCACACTTCTGTGGGGTGGAAACAACTGGTATGCCCAACTTTGGTAGAGCAGTAACATTCCCCAGTGTAAGAGGAAAAGTACAAAACTTTATAAATTGGTAATATACATGATTAAACAGTTAAAAATCTGATTCTATTGAGAAGCAAAAATAGCTCAGAAAAAGACAGTGGAAATTCATTTACTTGAGAAAATTACTAGCCACTCATTAAAAGTTTTGATATCAAGTAGCTTTAACAAAGAAAGAATGGAAAGACTGTCATTCTGACTCTGAAAAGTGTAGTTCAAAGTTGCATTAGTGAGGCAGGTTTCCAGGTCAATCATTTAGTTCTCCTGAAAGTCTGAAAAGAAAATCTTCACTACCCAAATATCTTGCTTAGTTGTTTTTTTATTTTTTTTTTTAAGAGAAAGGCATATGCCTCTCTACTGTTCATGTGTCTATCCTAAATACAACAACTAGCCACCATATTCCATGTGCATATGACAAATGAAGTACCCATGCTGATCCATTAGATCACCATCTTCCTTCTGTGGAATGAGATTGGGAATTCCGTTTCAGAAGAACCACATCCAATGCAAACTACTCTGTTGTCCCTCTGTTGTGCTAAAAGCCTCGTAAGTTACATGGGAGGATAAAGGGCTTTGAATTTGAGGTGGAAAATCATGTTATATATTTTATTTTCTTTATGATTTGGTTTTGAATGATTCAAGCTTAACTTTCCAAAAGCACACACTAAGAAAGGGACTCATTTAAATCTAGAAAAAGCTAAAAAAAAGGCCCAAGTTCTCCAAAAGAACATGGTGTCTATGCGATCAGAGTTATTAATAGAAGCAGTTTTGTTAATGCTAGATGGCAAGCTTTCTTTTCCTATAAATTTTTAATGATTTTTTTTTTATATTTTTTATTTCTGCTTTTACTCTAAGTTCAAATTAAGGAGTGATATGGGTTTGTTTTATTTTGTTTCATTTTATCTGTTTTCTCTTCTGTCCCAAAACAGTGTAGTTGTCTCTTTCATCCCTCTATGATATTTGTATAAATAAACATCACTTTAGGTTACTTCTGAGATTATTTAAGAAACAAGCAGGACTGTGCTGAGATAATCAGGCTATTGGGTTGCCAGTACAAATTGTGCTACACACTGCAATTACCTGAGTGCTCAATCACAGGTACTGTTCACTGTGACATGATCACTCTGAATATGTTATTTCCCTCTTGACTGTCTCCTGCTATTTCATTACTGAAGGTAGCAAAGAAGAGTCAAACAGAAACTTTGATTAACTGATAATTTAAACTTGTCAGACTATCCAATATCCACATGGGATTTGCTCTCTTCATCAATAATAAGGCCAAGGTGAGAGATCCAGACAGCTGTTGCAAAGCAGAGTATTTCTACAGTTCAGTATTAGGTAATGATCGTAAGTGCAGTCTGAAATGCAGTGTTACATGTCTAGGAAACTCACCAGGGCATAGAGTGGCATGCTGGTGTGGGCTTCCATGTAACAGTAAGTTGAAGCTATTTAACTGTATCTGAAAGTGCATTATTATCTTGGTTAAGAAGAAAAAGTATATATGATCATTTGGAAATTGTTTGATACTTAAAATACAAATAAACCCCAGTGTGCCCTAGTTATCATTATTTTTGTGTGGAAGAATTGTAAATATTTGCCTAAGACAGTTTTATCACTGACCAAGACAATCTATTCTTGCTTCCTCTTCTAAATTTAATGTGTTTTGGATGTTTCCAGTAATTGTAGGAGCAGTAGAAATTGTGGGGTACCGCTGAAATAACGTGCTAAAGAGCAGGTAGCAGTATTATCTCTGAATTGAAACTTTTTGCCTTGACTTGATAGAATTCTAGTAAAGCAACTGTGACGCACTGGAATTACAGTCTTGGATCACTATGCTGAGGTCCATTTTGGAGGTATGGCTGCATACAAATGATGATTATATATTTGTCTATCACTTGAGACTTAAAAGGCATTGACTTAGTGATAACTACAGATCATGGGCAGAAGCAGTAATTAGAATTGCTGCACCTGTTTGTGCTTCATGCTGTCTTTCCAACACATCAGTTCTGTCTCGTCATGTTGTCTCTGAAACTAATCAGCATCCCCAGACATTTGTAAGGAAAGGAAATGCCTGCCTCAGAATTTGAGAGAAAGAAAAGCTGTGTGTCAACAGGAAAAGAGGAGTCCTGACCTTTGAATATGCACCTGCAAGGGCTACATGTACCACATACGGACAGGCTGCAGTCAGGTCCTGCTTTCTGCCCAGCTTTTAGGGGCATAAGCAGATATGAGTTTAAGCCTACATGTAATTCCAACTTTCACTATTTGGAATGCAAGCTGGAAAATGGGATCTGACTGTAATTGGATATACTTCCTATATCATTGTTGTTATCCTTGTGTTGGATTTGCATGGTAGCAGGGAGGGCTACAGGGATGTCTTCTGTGAGAAGCTGCCACAAGCTTCTCCCACGTTCAGCAGGGCCAATGCCAGGTGACTCCAAGACAGACCTGCCACTGGCCAAGGCTGGGCCAATTAGAAATTATGGCAATGCCTCTGTGATAACATATTTAAGAAGAAAAAGAAAGGGTGGGGATATGTGAGAGGAAAAACTCCGCAGACACTAAGGTCAGCAGAGAAGAGGACGAGGCCCTGGAGCTGTTTCTCCTGTGGTGAAAACCATGGTGAAGCAGCTGATTCCCCTGCAGCCCATGGAGCTCCACAGGGATGCAGAGATCCACTTGCAGGCTGTGGAGGACCCAAAGCAGAGCTGGTGGATGCCTGAGAGGAGACTGTGAATCTGTGGGAGGCCTGTGCTGGAACAGGCTCCTGGCAGGGACCTCCAGACCCATGGAGAGAGGAGTCTATGCTGGAGGAGGTTTCCTGGTAGGGCTTGTGGCTTTGTGGGGGACCCACACTGGAGTAGGCTGTGCCTGAAGGATTGCACCCTGTGGAAAAGTGACCTACGGTGGAGCAATTTGTGGAGAACTGTTGCCCGTGGGATGGACTCATGTTGGATTCATGGAGAACTAACTCCTGTGGGAAGGATCCCATATTAGAGCAGGGGAAGGACTCCTCTCCCTGAGCAGAAGCAGGAGCAATGGATGACGATCTGAGCATAACCCTCATTCCCTGTCTCCTTGCACTGCTGGGGGAGGGAGGAGGAAGAGCTGGGGAGGGAGAAATGGGGGGAACATGTTCTTAAGGTCTTATTTTACTTCCTGTTGTCCTGCTCTGATTCTGTTCATAGTAAATTCAAGAAATATCTCTAATTGAAGCCTGTTTTACCTGTGACAGTATTTGGTGAGCAATCTCTCCCAATCCTTATCTCAAATCTTCGTTATATTTTCTCTCCCCTGTCCAGCTGTGGAGGGGAGTGATAGAGAGGCTTTGATGGGTACCTGGGATCCCACCAAGGTCAACCCACTGCAATCTGAAACCCCATTAATACTGACAATAAGCCTAGAAACTTACTGCAAGCAGTAATGCCATTCAGCACTCAAGCTTGACATTTCCTCAAGAGAAACCTGACTGAAAATGTATGCCTTTCAAATTTGGAATTTACCAAACCGCTGTTCATCTTCAGCAATGGAACTGTAAAGGCCAAATTGGCCTCTTGTGTATTACATATCATATTCCATCAGCAGATTTTCAGAATTAAGTATTCTGTGCTTAGGAGGATTGCTATCAAAGAAATAAAATTTAATAAATTTTAGCTTCTTCATTTATATTTATCTACTAAAAAATATTAATTTTACAATTTTACTCCATACATTCTTGTGTCTTTCACAAGGCTATTTTTGCCTGTCACAAGGAAATGACACTATCAGTTGAAACACTGCTGCTGAAGGGTATTTCAGCAACTGATATTTGAACAGAAGGTTCCAAGCTCCAAAAGGAGAAGAATGCTTGGCAAGTTTTAAGGCAATGTGAGGACACGCCTCAGGATCCAACCCTTTTTGTCATCTATTGCAGCTGAAGTCTGCTCTACATCATTAACAGAGAGAAAAGCAATTTCTGCTAGATTCAGGAAGAAAACCACCTGACTCCAGATAAAGCATTAGAGATGACCTGGCAAGTGGTGTTTGGAAGGAAGAGAATTCTCTTTTGTGGTCTCAGGAATAATCACATCACTGCTATTCTTGAAGTGTGAGAAACTGCAAAGGCCACTTTTTCACAATTGACTAAGTCATGACTCATTATTCATGTTGCCTTAATAGGCTTCCCCATGTGGTTGATATCAAGTGATATATTTATTCATTCTGCTGAGTTTTTTTGCTATTCAAAATTAAGTTATTGCAAATAAAAATGAAGAAACCTGAAAAGAATCTTTAAGGCATATTTGACTGTGGAATGAATATGAAGCATGAGTTGTTCTTCACTAGGCCATCACTGACTTACAAATTGCTGACCTAAACACCCAATTAACCAAAAAATAACTAAATAGCACATGTAAACTAATTATTATTAACCACTGAAAATGATAAGATCTATTTGTGAACAGATAGAGTACATTCCTTTAGAATGCATAAGCAATAGGCTTTAAAAACACAGAAAAAGTGCACATGTTCAACAAGGGAAAAGAAGCATGAAAATAATGAGAAAGTAAACTCCTAACATAACCTAATAAAGGAACTTCTTAAATAGTGATCATTTTTAGCTAAAAGAAAAGCCACTTCAACATGAAAAGTACTTCAACATGAAAATGTCAGCTTCCAGTTGCTACTGAATAACCCATTCTCAGCTTTTGGCATCCACCTGAAGTCAGTTGGAGCTGTTCATGTTCATAAATATTCCTGTTTATATTGTTGACCCAAACCCAGAGGTTGCTAATCACTTCATAGCTTGTTTGTACTCGGACCACTGGGAGTCATGGTTGCAGGTGTAAAAAGAAGGGAGACAGAATTTACCCCGAAGTGCCAGGGTCTGAAGACTATTATTTCCTGATTATAAACAATTTTTATCAGGGCCTTGCCCTACTCCTGCCCAGGCTCAATGTTACCCTATTTCACCCTAGCCAGGGGCCATCAGTTCTTGTGGGGAGCAGGTGGGTCAGAGTCTCTGCTGGTACAGATGAACAAAATCCTCTCCTGCCTATCCCATGTGCAGCACAGAGTTCATGCTTCAGCTCACCAGTCAAGGTACAGTGCAGAAAATCATAGGATTATAGAATTGGGTTGGATGGGACCTGTACGCATCATCTCGTCCAACCCTCTGGCAATAAGTCCTGAATATCTTCCTTATATCTAATCTAAATCTACCCTCCTTTAATTTGAAAACATTACTTTTGTCTTATTGCAACAGACTTTACTAAAAAGTCTGTCTCCATCTTTCTTGTTCCCTTTAAGTACTGAAAAGCCACCCTAAGGTGTTCCTGGAGCCTTCTTTTTTCCAGGCTGAACAAAACCAACTCTATCAGCCTTTCCTCATAGCAGAGGGGTTCCATTCTTCTGATCATCTTCTTGGACCTTCTCTGGACCAGCTCCAACTGATCCCTGTCCTTCCTGCGATGGGGCCCCAGAGCTGGATGCAGCACTGCAGGTGAGATCTCACCAGAGTGGAGAAGGGGCAGAATCTTCTCCCTTGACCAGCTGGCAACGCTGCTTTTGATGCAGGCCAGGTTACAATTGGGTTTCTGGGCTGGGAGGGCACTTTGCCTGCTCATGTCCAGCCTTTCATGCACCCCAAGTCCTTCTTGGCATAGCTGCTCTGGATTTGTTCCTCCTCTGCCTGTGGTGATACAGGGGTTGCCCTGACCCAGCTGCAGCACCTTGCCCTCGGTCCTGTTAAAACTCCTGGCATTTCCACTTCTTGAGCTTGTCCAGGTCCCTCTGGATGGCATCCCATCCTTCAGCTGTGTCAACTGCAACCTTGGCTTGATGTCAGCTGCAAATTTGCTGAGGGTGCACTTGATCTCTTTGTCTATGTCTTTGATAAAGACGTTGACTAGCACTGATCCCAGCATGGAGTCCTGAGGGACAGCACTCATCACTAATCTCTGCCTGGATGCTGAGCCACAGACAACTTCCCTCTGGCTGCAAACATCTAAGCAATTCCTTATCCACTATACAGTCCATACATCAAATTCATACCTCTCCAGTTGTGGGGGGACCAGACCCCTACAGAAATTTAAACAGCTGATGCCTATGGTTCTTCCCTTGCCCACTGATGTAGTCACTCTGTTGTAGAAGGTCAGGAGGTTGGTCAGGCAGGACCTGCCCTTGTTGAAGCCTGTTCAAGTGCTGGCTGTCTTGAATCATGTCCCCACCTTCCATGTGACTTAGCACATCATTTTGGCATCAATAGCTTCTAGGAGGATCTGTTCCGTCTGACCATATTTCTCAGGAACTCAATTTCAGACAAGATACTATTGCTCTTGGGACCTGTTTTGCCTCTCTGCATTGGTTTTCCTTTTGTGCAAAGTGGTTATAATCTCTCTTGTTTCCAAGGATATTTTTTTTGAAAGTGGCTTAGTTCCTACACTGAAGCCTTTTTTTCCTGTCATGAAAAATTAGACAATTTATATCTGCACACAATTGATAAGTTGTCTACAATTCCTATTAAGCTATTCTATTGAGCTATTAAACTGACCTGCATTCTCACATCACCAAAGCAGCTACAAGGAAAACTCTCCAGAAACAGTTTCACTATTTTGATGTTTTCAAAAATCTTTTTTGTTTATGTTTTAGAAAGAGAAAAAAAAAAATAGCTCTCCTGCTTAAACCAAAAGTCATACTATAAAATAGGAAATAAATGATACAAATATCCTGACCTGAAAATGTGCAAAACCCTCCCCAAATTAATGCCCAACCCCAATCCCTGCAGCAACTTGCAACTGAGCTATATATTTTTAAGAAATAAAATACAGGCTTTAAAATTATCTGTCAAGATTTTATTATTTTTCTGGCACCCGAAAAAAATCAAAGGTATATTATATTTTGAAATAGACATAGCTGTCTACAAGCAGAAGATTTTTATTGAATAGCTGCATTTGTCTTCAAAGGAATTATATGTGCTAAAATAAATTTAACAGTTCACTAGCAACATTATGCAGAGGAATGAGGCTTTTCTTTTGGTTTGTTTTGAACCACTGTCACAGAACCCCTGTCAGTATAAGGCAGCCTGAAGTAGAACAAGTTTCTTCTGATGCTAAAGGCAGCCAAGGTTTTTTTTCCTTCTCCAGCAGTTATTTCTTTGATTCTGTTTTGATAAGGAGTTTCTGTGTTCAGAAAGTACTTACAGTTTCTGTTCAAAATGTTTTTCAAGTAATTTGAATAATTTTGAAAGTCAAAACAGCCGAGATTTTCTGAGTGCTTAAGGCATTGTAATTACTCTGATGGATATTGGACTCTTCAGATATATATAACAGAGGCTCACAGAGAGAGGGATGTGAAATATTAACTACAAATACTATGAAATCTGTTAAAATTGCTGCATTTTATAAAAACTATATGCTGTATATCCTACCGTCTTCATTTTACATTTCATACCTTAACCCAATTTCAAACACTCTGGTCCTGGACAGTATTTCAGCTTATTGTCCCTTAAGTTGGGATTTCATTTTTGTTGAATACAAAGTGCAAAAGAGGCCACAGTGTAACCCTGAGCTGAACTGAACTGCTGTAGTGATGAAAAACAAGAATGAAATGGAAGCAGCAGTTTCAATCAAGAAAGGTTGGATCTTCACAGGAAGCAACAAAACTTGAACAAAAATAGACACCATGTTGACTTAGAGTTGCTTTGCTTTGAAAGAAGTGGGTTCTTTGAAGTCAATCATCTCACTGGCCACTTCCTGGTATCCTATTTTGAAAACCTCAGAAATAACAAATTAGATCTTTTGAAACGAAGTATTTCTTCAGGCTCAACCTTAAATTTGAAGACACAAACAAACTGCAGCAGATCTATTTCAAAGCTATGGGGAAATTAGTATTATTACTGTATAATGTATTGTTTAATAGCTGCCCAGTAATCATCCAATAATATTCTGAAGACTCGTGCAGCTATTTTCATATTTATGAAATTCATCTGGAAGAACAGTTTCTGAATTATTCTGAGTTCATGAAAGAGGATTCACAGTCTCACAAATGGATTCTCATTGACTGGCAGATACAAAGTGAGATAGAGGTGTTCATCCCAAACGAGCATCACTGCCACTTTCTGAGAAAAGTAAATTATATTAGCTGACTCTACTTATTTAATTTTTATTCATAAACTGTGTATTCTGACATCTTGTAAAACAACTTTTTTCTGCTCTACTGAATAAGAAAGTTCTGGAGGCACTGGGAACTAAGGTGACCTTCCCCCTTCCTTCTGTATTTATAGTAGGCTGGAAGGTGAGGGCTTGAAAAGCAAGATAGAGCATGTAGAATTACCTGTTGAAACTTGTCTTTTCTTTGAATTATCTTCTTCATGGGGAATAAGGTGTATCAACCTCTTTTCTTTTTTTTTTTCTTTTTTTCTTTCCTCCAAACTTCGTGGCACTGTTCCATACCTGGAGAAATAAGATTTTTCTAGCCTGTTTGGATTAGCATTGCAAGAAGATACACACACTTCTTTAAATGAACAATTTTAACTTAAACCAAAAATTTCTGGACTCAATTAATGGCTGCTGCAATACAGAACATCCCAAATATTTTCTTGTGTCAAACAGCTGCTTTAAGTCCAGGATTAATGAAAAAAACTTGCATCAATATTGCAATTAGGTTAAAATGTTTTTAACAGAATATATTTGAAAAATGGTGAGCATTTTAGCAAAAAAAAAATCATTTTGTTTTCCTTCTAAAATACTAATCCCTTTTCTGCACATAGTCAGAGATCTTAATACTTCATGTGATTGTGCCTATCATCTGTCGCTTATCTGTTGCCTGGAACCAAGTGTATTGTACATTCCAGAGTACAGAATATGGTCCACACTGACCAAAGATGCTCCTTAAAGAGGAGAAGAGAAGCTCTGATTTTTTTCAAAGCTTATTACACAATTCTTTGTCTATTGATAATCTAAAAGTGAAACCAGCAAACAATGCAGTTTAAAGCTTCATAATTATCTGCCCTGATCTTATTAGGTTTTCCTATGGTAAGTGCCATATCTGATCTCAAAGAAATCAGAGAAAGTAATTAATCTCTTTATTTCATTTGTAGATCACATGTCTAGCCAGTATAAAGACATAATTATACTCAAGAGAGAGAGAAATAAAATGAACATGGACTGTGAAATGATTAATTTTTTATCCTGGAGTCAATTACACATAGAATAACTTCAATTCTCTGAAATTACATTTAATGTCATAATGCACTCTAACAAAGGAGCTGGTGAGAGTACTAAAACAGTACTGCATATGAGAAATTGGTTAGATGTGCACTTCACCACTGAAAACCTCAACAAAACATTGATTATCTTTTGAATTTATAATAAATAGCAGTGCTTAGTGGGTGCTATTTCATTACTCATCTCAAAGTATAAAGTAAGGGTTAAAGATTCAAGGTCAA
>WEZZ01003424.1:2584-22493 GCA_013400585.1 Chloropsis cyanopogon
AAAAAAAACACCAAAAAAAACACAACAAACAAGAAAAAACCAATCAATATGGCCAGGGGGAAATCATAATTTGAAATTGCAGAAAAATGTAATTGATGGTAATTATGTCAATAAGAAGAAGGGTGATAAGGAGTTAAGCGGAGCACACTTCTTGCCAAACCCCAACATCTTTTAAAAATCTAGTTTTATATAAAGTAACCACCTGGTGGATGGTCTCCATATCTATTCTTACATTCAGAACAAATTTAGAAAAACAACAATATGAAATTGTGGAGGAACTAAAAATATACTCACCAAATGGACTTCTTAATTAAGAAAGATTGTAACAAAAATATAGTGCACAGAATTATAAGCTCTCAGGTAACATTTTAATTACATTGTATAAGTGCTATGCCATTTGGAATTAATGTTATACATATTGTAGGTCTTCCAGCATTCAAATTTTTTAGAAATGAAAATGCCAGATGCCATTGAAGCAGTCTCCATAAAGCACCTCTATTGCAATCCAAAGACATTTAACAAAGGGACAATATTGATGGGTGGTTTCCAGCATAGTCTGCCAATCACCTGGGGAGTTTTCATCAATACAAATGATCTTAGAATTGTACTGTAGTAGATCTTGTTTAAGAAAGCAAAATTTGTTTATTCACTACTAATAGACAAGGAAAAAAAAGACTACAAAAATACAGTGACGACATAAATTTCATGAATTACATACTTAAGTGTCATGCATTTGTTGGAAATGTGCCAAAAAAAGAAGATGCAAATAAAGCTGAGGAATTCTGTGTTGCACTGAAATAGTCATCTTGTGATGCTATTCATGAGTTCATACTATATGGGCAACTTATAAATATCTTCTAAAAATACGAAAGAAGCTTTTAAAAAAATTCTGTGGACAGTAGAGCCAAATGAGTACTTTCCCCATGCCTACCTCACCCCAAAAGTGCTCAAGGCTTGTTGTTAAAAATACCAAGAGAATTACAGCAACAAAAGCAGAAGAGGTAGAAGCAAGGCTTCTTGGGTTTTTTTTTCGGAAAGCCAGGCATTCATAATTGTATTTCCCCCTCCCAAGTATTTGTGGGGCTATAGAAACATTTCAGTCCAAGATGAACATAGGCTAAAAGTCTCCAAGATAATTATAAACCCATAAGCTTCACTAAACTAGAGGTATGATACTCAATACTTGCTTGCGTGTGGCAAAAAAACAGAAAAAACCTGTTCTATATTCCCATTCTCGGTCTCCAATTTAACTCTTAGGTGGTTGCAGAGTATCATGGCACAGGGAATATCATGGGACAATATTACTGCACATAACTTCTTTCTCCCCACTAACTTAAGGATGTCGGAAAAGACATCTAGATCCTGGAAACCTCAGTTCCTCTGTTTGAAACAACTTGAACATGTATTTCTAAATTTCAAGAGAGGGCTCAGACCACAGGTGTACATAACACAGTTATCTGAATTTTTGGACTACACTCCACCCAAAGTAGGACATGCAACATGGAACCTGACAGTCCTGCTTCCCAGGGGAGCAGGAAAAAGCTGAGGTCCCACTTGCCCAGGATTGATGGGGCAGTTCCAGCAGGCAGGACCCAGGAATCTGCCACAGCCTGGGAAGGACTCTCATCTCTGAAACATTAGGAGGGGATGGCATCTCTGAGGAGAATTGCTTCAGTCGGAGAGGAAACATAAACTCACATCCCAGGACAGTGTTTCAACAGATGAGCTGTAAGATAAACAGGAAATCCTTCTGATAGACTTTTCAAAGTCACACTTTCTATCCCTGCCCTATTTTCCTCATCTCCCTTCTACCACTTCCAAAACTAAAATGTTCCAACAGCACAGAACTCATTCTGTGTTGAACACAGCAACTTTGGTTCATCATTCCCTCTCAGTCTGTACCACACAGTGCAATCTGAGATGACTCTGCTGGGGTTTTGTGTCTTCTCGACACAATGAACACATTTACATACAGAGCTCTGTGAAGAACAGTGGTCTGAAAAATGCACTACTTCAACCAGAGGTGTCAAAATCTTTTTTGTCACATTGTGTCTTCAATCAATGATGAAATACGGAGAAGTCAGAAAGAAATAACATTAATTTGCCTCTCTGAATGCTCTACGTATCCCCTCATATCTCAGTGGGATTTCTGGAAATACTGCAAAGCCTCTCCAGAGCTTGACGTGCAGTACCTCCAAACATGACAGAAGAGCTCTATAGGCAATAAGAATTGTCAATAATTTTCATAAATTTTCATAAATTTTCATAAAAATGGAAACTAATTTCTCTCTCCATACAGAGAATATTCTGTGTCTGGCAAGCAGTATGAGCCTGAATTTGCACACATTTCTCTGCAAACAGTAATATGCACTGTCACATGCATTCTGCTGCCACTATGATAAAAGCAAACAGCATTTTGCTCAAGTGTTATGTATTGTTCAGTGAACAGGTTGTTTTAGGACATTACAAAAGACATCTACCTTTTGCAAATGTTTCTAAGGATAAACACGTGCAAATTTTTGTGAGAAAAAAACCTTTTTTTCCCTAACACATTTTTCCATTTGCTCATCAGCGTCTTGATTTTTTTTTCTGTGGAATAGCAAAACAAAGCCATGCTATGTTCTCAGCAGGACTATTTTCATAGTAGAACAAGTTTCAGAGTTGTGACTTGGTACTCTTCCACTATTAAAAACATAAAAATAAAAAACTGATTCCTTGTCCTTCCTTCAAGGAAGGAACTGGAAGACACAATTTCCAGTGGTATTCCTGGTATCTCTGTAAGCAAAAAAACAATAGCAAAAGTTTAGCATACACAATAGAGGAAGGAAGAGACAATGAAAGCAATGTTTGTGTTTATTTTCTCCAGTGTATGCACTCAACAATCACTGACTTCAATGCAAATGCCTTTTTCCACAACATCTAAAGTATGAGACTGATGCTGTAGGAGTCATACCCTAAAGTAGGAAGCACAGTATAAAATTTGCCAGGCAAACAATCAGCAATCTGCTCTGAAGCTACCGCTGTGTGGGGTGGCAAGGTACACACTCCTTTTGCCAAATTGGCCTTACTAGGAGTTTTCCCATGTACTCTTCTGGTGTCATTTTGCCTTTAACTAAATAGAATCCAAATAGAAAAGCAATATGTCCCCTAGCTACAGTAAACACAGGCGGACAAAACAGAGTAAAAGTTAATTTCTTATGACTTTACATTCAAAGAAGAGAAAAAGCTCATGCTGGGACTTGGTGTGGCCTTTTGGAACACAACTTGCTTTCCCAGCTTACTTGTCTGACCTCTGTACTGAATGACAAAACCCATCAATACAATATGCAGAAACGATGTCATCCCTTTGCTATGAAGGGTGAGGGAGGGCTCATTTGGGATATTTGTTTTAATGATATCACAGTCACACATCCTGTGATTTCAATCAAGTAGATGCTTTTGAGCTTAAAAAATCTATTGATCTATCTATCAAAATATTTCTTTGTTTTTGGTACTCCAGTATGCTCACTCTGTTACCATTTAAATGACTTCAGAGCTGATGCAGTAAACATATTCAAAGATATAAACCTCAGTTTTATTTAAAAATTGAAACAAATAAAACCATCTGTCTCAAACAGCAACAAAGAATTAAAAATCAGTTCCCAGTAACTGCAATGGAAAGTCACAAGTGGCATCTGCAAATTCTCTGCAGATGTCACAAGTGGCATCTACGAATTCCATGAGTCTAAATCATCTGTGAAGTCATCATCTGAACCAGATTTGTCAATAAGACTCATTTGCTTCACAAAAAGTGCACCTCCAAAAAATAATTGCCCAGTTTATACCTGTGACCATAATAATAAAAAAAAGGTGATGCAAACATATTAGCTCAGTTGGAGCATGGTGCTAATGACACCAACGTTTTGGATTCAATCCCCATAATAGGCCATTCCTTTAGGAGTTGGACTCTATCCTTGTGGGTCCCTTCCAACTCAGAATATTCTGTGATTCTAGGATGGGTCTCAGATGCCTTAAAAATTCATTTTGGCATAATCTGTAGCTTGCATGTGCTGAATTGAACAGCATCAGTGCAAATTTCACTTTCCATAGGCTTTACTTTATACCAACTTTACAAGTTGATGGTAATGCTGTAGCATCTCAGTATAATTAATAAGCACTAGACATGATAATAAATCTGAATTAATACAATAACTTGAAGTATATTAGTCTATATGATCATCTTTAAATTAAATTTTTAATTTTTATATCAAGTTTTCATTATACTTACCTGGTTTATCACCTCTATTCTCAAATTCACAAAGAACTAAAATTCTCATGAAAGGCATTGCTAGAAATATATCAAAGATACCAATAGCCCCCAAAATTTTTCCAGCTTCCTTGCTTTAGTCTCAATACCGGCCGTCAATGTTTCAAATGAAGAGCATAAATTAGTTCAGGATATGCTTGTTCTGAAAAGCAGTAAAGATCAACACAGATCACTAGTACTTGTTGAATCAGCACACAAAGAAATAAGAATATGGCTATATAAAGAAATAAGAATATGGGCTATTCCCTCATAATACGAGGTCAAAACAGTTTTCTTTTGTATGCAGTCTCTTCATGAAGGAAATCACAGAGATATCTTCCATGGATGATACCTGGCATAGTTTTATAACAAAAAGACTGTTCTAGCAGTGTATTTATTCAGCATTTGCCCTGCACCCAGTTGGTATAAGTATGTGAGTTTATACATCCATTTTGGTTCCTCTTAGTGTGCTCACTATAAGCTTACTATGAGCACCTATGGGCTTAGATGTCATTTATCTGTATCATATGTACTTCTGCTGTATCTACTGTGATCTGTTAGCATTGCAGTGATATCTGCAGTATCCTGCCAAGTATTAGTCTACATCTAAAAGGTGTACTGAGAAATATTTTTCATGATACTTGCATTTAACTGTAACAGTCATTTGGTTCCAAAAACTGCACCCTGATAAGAGCAGTTCTTAATTTAAACCAACTGCTCTCTACACATGTGAAAAAGACTGTCACTATGGTAGCTAAACACCTGGGATAAACTCCCAGGCCATTGAAAGAGCTAGTTTTGCCAGCAACTTCAGCATTCAAGTCTTCTGCTTAACAGAACAACAGATAATGAAGTTTTTGTTAAGCATTCTGGCCTACCTCTGCTCTCTGGCGGATGTTTTCCTTGGTAAATTTGCCACCTGTATCAGAAAAAAAACAACTTATTCTTACCAAAATAAAAGACAAGACCCTATATCTTTACAACACATGTTTCCTTTAATAGAAGATAATGTGTTTACAGTCTCTGTGCTTCCTCATCTTGCTTGGACTTCATCACCTTGGCTTATCTCCCATGCAACTTGTGTTTGCAACTTCAGTAGTTTACACTGGAAACAGTGTAGTCAAAGAATATTCTTCATTACACAGGCAGAATTTCATATGTGTTCTGTATTGATGTCTTTTCCTGCAACCAGAAACAAGGACACATAAACCTAAGTCTTTTGGCACTCCATTGGTATAAAACTGCAGCATCCCACTTTTGGAAAACAGTTCAGTCACTTTTCTGAATGAGTTCCACACAAACGAGAAAGTGTGTTTCTGATGTAAAACCCAGATGCACAAGCTATCCCTCACTGATGAGAATGCAACACTGGCCAAAGTCTAGTCCTTAGGGAGCAGAACAATGCTGTGTAAAATATGGACAAATAATCCAGGATTACAGTAACAGTATTAATGGTAGAACACTACTTGCTTCTTATGCCAGACAGACACAGAAAACACTTGTAGAGGCTTAGGATTTCTCCAAACATTCAGCCTAAAATCTGAGCAGCTATTAGAGGTTTGGACTTATTTCTGCTGTTGGTAAACACATTGTTTCTATGTCTGAAATCATTAGAGGAATGTTCTCAGCAAAGCAGATGCAAAGAAGCAGCACCTTTTCCCATTGCATACCTGCTCTCTGTGTCAAGAGCTCCTATGCATCTCTCTATTCCAGAAAGGAGGACAATACACCTAGGTTGCTGTTTCTCATACATCATCAAAACCTCAACCCTGCCTCATGGGTATCAGAGATAAAACTCCCATTAAGCCAAGATGGGATCAAATTTCTCAAATTCAGCAGGTCACTCCTAGGAAAACCAACTACAGGTGGAAGTAGTCAGACTATTTTTGAGGAGGTGAGTTAAGGCAGTCATGACATATGGTTAGGTGACCTAGAGTGGACAACTGGAAGGCTATTAGCTTCCCAGGTGTCCCCCACTGGGCATATTGTCCTGCAAAACATGTTTTTCAAGATATGAAAGATCCCCACTGCTTTAGCTGTCTGGTCTCAGGCTTAACAGAGGATTGATAGTTTAAATACAGTGCTCACAGCAATACTATTAACAAAATAGGTGCTCAAGGTTAATAAGCACACACAGCTATCTCACCACATTGGAGTCCTCTTTGCAAGTGAGTAATGGTTATTTCCACCTTTTGGCATTTTAGAAGCAAATGGCACTCTCACTCGCAGCTGTCCCCTGAATTACTACTACTTCCATCACTACCAGGACAACAGCCCTGGTTTTACAAAGCAGCTCCTGACTTACACTGCCTCCTGTGCAGGAGCAGGCATTTCCCACACCTGTTGCAAATTAAAACCTGAGTTACAGGTACTCACTACATCTAAAAGTCAGATCTCAGACATTGGCTTACATGAATGATCAGTAAATCCTACAGAAAGCCATAGGTTTAAATGTTTTCTTTCAAAGAGGGTAAAAGCAGAGAAGGAATAAAAAAATTCATTTTGATTACACTCTACTGTTGTGGCAGTAGAATGGGATAGAAGTGCAAATTTTATAGTTGTCCTAACCAAGTTATTCTTACTTTTTTGTGGAGTGGTGAGTTTTTTGGATAAAGTGTTCATAACTTTATCTCATTTCTGTGAGTTTTACACTAATGGCTGTTCCTCATCACAGCATAGAACCTGAGTGAATCCATCCCATAGATCCACTAACACCAACTTTTAACTGATGCAAGCATTTGGGATTTGCAGTTGCAGAGAATGCACAGAAAGCAGAAAATACCCAGGTAGGTGTGGGATAGCAAGATGTCCAGGGAGTACAACACAAATTTTCAGAGTCAAATACTGCAAATTTTACAAATACAACTTGCATGCTCATTGAGAATCCGAAGAAAAAGAATGGCACTGAGATAGAATGACAAGGGAGAGATCCCCATACCACTCCTTTATAAAGAACACTGAAATGTAGTATTGTCCTGATGGGAATTTTCTTTTAAAGTGGCTATAAATAAGATGCAATTAGCACAGAGATAATAAGATACAAAATACCCTCTCTTATGCTACTACTTTGAGAAAATCTCCAGCAACTTCACAATTAAAAAAAAAAAAAAAACAACAACAAAAAGCTAAAAACCAAACCACAAAAGTGTATGCTAATCTTCATTTGCAGTTTTGTGAGTTTATGTACTTTCCCTGGAATACTAATCTCTATTTTATTTATTCACATTAGTGTGATTTTAAAAATTCCTCCTCAGACATGTCTCATCATGTCATAATTATTCATCATCATGAAGGCTTCTAACAGCCCCTAGTTACAATGCCATGAAGTTTTGTAGTAAATTATAAAGTGAAAGGATAATTTAGTCTCCATAACCAATTAATCTTTGGCTTCTTAGCAAAACTTAATTCCTAAAAATAATGTGTCCCCTAGTCTTGGGAGAGAGAGATTGCAACAATCAGTTCTCTTTCCCTGGAAATAATGAACATATCGGAATGCTTTGCAGTTCCAACCAAACAGGACAAGCCATAAAGGGCATATGGAAAGAGAGTCTGAAGTAGCTTCTTTGAACTCTCAGGTCTTCTTCAATGGGAGAGCAGACCAATGACTCAGCATCTCAAAATTGACACAAAGGAAAGATTGTCATGAGCTTGTCTCAGGTTTGATTTGGAGCGGGACATCTGCATTTTCTAGACCTTTGGCTAACATTTCCTGAGATCAATGGAAATAGTCCATTAATTTCATGGCTACTGATGTGCATACTAGGAGGGGAGACACAATGTTATTATATAAGCAACAGGAGCAACCAACATAAACCTTTGGACTTGCTACAGTAGGTAATCAAGTTGACAGCTGTCAAATTGTGGGCATATAAGCCCCAGGATTAAGTATTCTTAAGAAAAACGTCATTTTGTGGATACTAGTCTAATCTGGATCAACCCTTTATAAGACTAAATATTGGGGTTTTGTTTATTTAAACTTAGGTGTCTGCAGTATCTACAAATGTATTCTACTGTATGCAGACAAGGTCAGTGAGATGTTTCAGGTGTCAAGGGGGAAGCTCTCACATTTCTGGAATAGTAGAGGAAAGATTTATAAAGTTTTTACTGGCCTGAAGGAAAGAAAGAAAGTAAAAACATCTGCCAGAGTCATGAGTGGATTGTTGGCTAAATTCATTCAGCGGAGGAGTCTGAAATAGATCATCTCTGTCTTAAGAAGTAGGCGTTAGTGGAGTCATCAAAAATAATTACTACTGAGGAGTCCAGGACATACCTACAGGGAATAAAACTAATCTGAAAATGTAAATTAAATTCACAAAGTATAGATAGGAAAGCCACGAGTTCTTACACTTCTGGACTCACACAATGTACCAACCTTGCTAAGGTCTTATGAAACAATAACAGAAATATTTTTTATTTGAGTCTGGAATAGTACTTATGAATATGTCAGTAAAAGAGGGAAAGTTGCAGACAACAGAGGTTGCTACAAATACGACTATGATCACACTACCCAGATCTTCACTGTTATAAAACATCCATCCAAAGAGAAAAGCATGGATTTCATTGAACCACAAAATGTCCTGAATTGGAAGAGACCCTTAAGGATCAGCGAAGTCCAACTCCTGGCCCTGTACAGGACAGCCTGAAGAGTCACACCATGTACCTGAGGGTATTGTTCAAACACTTTTTGAACTCTGGCAGGCTTGGTGCTGTGGTGACCTCCCTGGGGAGCCTCTTCCGGTGTCTGACCACCTTTTGGGTGAAGAACCTTTTTGTAATAACCCACCTAACTCCCCACCAAACAGCTTCATGCCATTCCTCAGGTCCTGTCACTGGTCCCAAGAGAGGAGAGAACAGTGCCTGCATCTCCACTTTCCCTCATGAAGAAGCTGTAGACCACCATAAGATCTGTCAAGTCTCCCCTCCTCCAGGCAGAACAAGTGACCTCAACTGCTCAATTTCAAACTTTGGCATTGCCTGCAACGTTTCTAATGTGGTCTAGAAACTCACCGGTGCAAAGAGAAGTAAACATATGTGGGTGGAAAAAACATTCAAACAGCTGAGCAACAGTGACAGTAGTACAAATTTAAACAACTCTCACCATTTTTAGGTTTTGAAGAAGATCAAAAGGAGGCTCTGCAGCTCCCGAGGTGCTCTGTCATGGGTGCGTTTGTGCTTGCCACTTGGCACTATTGTATAAACAACATACAGCACACCACAAGCGATGCGGCCATTTCCCACAGCAGCCCTTTCTCTCTCCTTGTAAACAAATCCAAGGCTGTGCGTATCCTTTACAGCCGCCCCGGCCTCTCCTCAGGAGCTCACATGAAAGCTCTTTGACTGTGTTTTGCGTTAGTTTGCTCCCAGTGCCAAACAGCCTCTGGACCCGCCAAGCGCCTACCAGGAGCCCTGCCCTGGGAGGGCAGAGATCTGGGCTGTGTGAGGCCCATGGCCGGGGCTCAGCCAGGGCTGGCAGTGCAGGCAGGACCCCTCCGAGTGTACAGTGGATGGCCAGACCTCTGGGCCCGGTGTATCTGCAGGATGTGCTCCGTACCCCTGCCCCGGAGCAGCTGGAGCTCAGCGGAACGGCGGCGCTTGCAGCCAGAGCTGCTTTTGTGACTGGATGTTAACACCCAGCCTTTCCCTGCACTGACAAGTTTCTGTGGTTAAACTGGTCAGGCACCAGGCACGGGATTTCTTCAGGGCTGCTGAAAATTGATTAATCCCACTTTGGCAATAGTCTTACGAAAGTCTTACGAAATGTTGTACAGAAATTATTTTAGTTCCTTTCTGTCTGAGGGCCTGCTCCTCTCCATTGACCCTCCACTGCTCTGGCTGCAGGTGTCTGGCCCCAAAATAGCATGAACTGGGTTTGTGCAACAAGAGTGTGGAAGGAGTTCAAAACTGTGTTTCTCAGTCTGGGCCTCCATAGAAGGGCAACTATAAATAGATGCAAAGGCAAGGATAATTGGCATGTAAAATGAATAATGCCACAAGCTCACCCTAGGAATTTTAGTGAAATAAAACTTCTGCAGCAATTCCACCAACTTGTATTCTGGTTTTCCTCATCTGATTTTTTCCAGATGTCCCACTTTCCCTTTCTTCTTTGAACAGTAGTACCTTTCCCTGGAGTCCCAATACCATATTGTATAAATTATATGTATTCCAGCCTGTAATAATTTTCATAGATTAAGCAAAAAAATGACCACATAAAAGATGAATAATCCTAATAAGTCTGGTGCTTGTTTAGCTTTTTAGGGAAAATTAGGCATGTTACTAAGTCAACAAATTTCTAATCTCATGGTCCACAATCTCCTAGTTGAGTCTTCTACTACGAGGAGTGCTTTTGGCCTCTGGACATGTCACCATGAAGAGGTGCCTTGAGCCCAGGTAGTTTGGCAGGAAACTAGAGTTGTAAAACCACACCTTTTTTACCTCACTCACAGATACCAATTTGACAAAACATGAACTTACTGGGCAGAGTAACTGCTAACCTACTGCCCATCCAGACTTTCTCCAGGAAAACAGCCTGAAGAAGAAATATCACGTGGGACAAGAGAAATTTCTGTTGAGAGGAAACTGGAAAGAAAACAGTTAATATGATCTCTGTTTCTAACTCATACCACATTTTGTTTTCTGAGTCTTAACAGACACCCACCTCAGACTTGGATCCACTGGAAATTTCCATGGATTTCATAAAAACAGGATTTGAAACCCTGTGGTGGCAAAAGTATGACATAAAAAATTTACAAATTTGTTTCTAAGAGCCATCAGATTAATTTCCCTTTTGGCTTATGCTAAATCTTGGGGGTGGAGGAGGAAAAGAAATAGCTCCCATAATTGAGCTCTTCAGAGTAGGATTTGAAATTATGTCCTGTCAACTCACAGCAACCAGGCAGGACCAGCTTTCATTACTTCACAGGAAAAGGAATAAGCATGCTCCAGAAATCAGAAAGCAACCTGAATTATCAAGAAAAGTTGTTTAGGGTTGGGGCAGAGAAAACAGGGTAAGAAACAAACTGGTTGGTCAGGTCAAGAGAAATGATCAGTATCTGAAGTATGGAAAACCACTGCCATCTGTCACCACATTTTTTTTTTTTTTTTCAAAAGTAAAACCCAAGGATATGAAAAAGGAAAAGAGTTAAACCACAAAGGATAAACTGCTCTGGCAGAGAGAAGACCTCAAGGAGAAGTCTCTCCATCAGATTGCAAACAGACACAACCCATGGAGAATTAAGTGCAGGTAGATAGATGTTGAAAGCAGACTAGATTGTGCAGAGTGTTTCAGAGACAAAGACATCATCTTCAGGGTGATGCTAGTCAAAAGCTAGTCAAAATTCAGAGAATGGAAAGTAGCCCTTCGATACCAGGGAAAAAAAGGTCACTTATTTAGCTTGTCTTAATCTATGAAGACACAGACCCTCTTCACAGTGATGTCGCATTCCAGGTCTCAGCCTTCTATCCCTCCTTCCTGGAGATTAGCTCCAAACAGAAAATTATTACAAGATAATCTGTGTCTGATTAGAGCATCCAATATAAATGCACAAATCCTTCTGTGTTCATAAACTAGCAAGATGATATGAGAAGCTATTCTAATTATGCGTGTCTAATTGTGGAAAAAACCACAGATGTTGTTAACTCTTTACATAAAACTGAGAATCAAATGCCCTGTGTCTGACCTGGGTTTCTTCCTAGAAGGGATGGCTGAAAGGTTCCTCTACGAGCTAAAACTGTAACCCTATGGCATCCATTAAGAAACTCAAGAACTGAATTGCTTTGTAGATGCACGATTCCAGGAGGACTTCCACTAAATAGCGAGTAAAGGATGCGCTGAGCTCTTGCCCCTGACAAATCAGGTGGGAAAGTCTGTGAAATTAATGTGAGGCACAGAGGAGCTTTTCTGCATTACAAAAGACAACTTCAGAAGGTTAGGTCAATAAACCTGAAGTATGTCAATAAGCCACTATACATTTAACAGCCCCTACCCAAACAAGACTATTTCATTTGGATATTTTGCTGTCAGAAGGTTAACAGTTTAACTGCATCACCTAAACAGCAACCCAATTAAAGTTACCTCAGCAATGCATAGATACAGTTCAAATAACTCTCCCAAACAACATAAATGGTCTTAAAATGGCACTCTTTATAATCACAAAGGAGATCCTTGGGTGACCATCAGAGAGATGAAAGGTGAATGGCACAGCCCTTTACCCACACAGTCTGCTTTTATTGCCTTTCAAAACACAATTGTACTGCTTTTAATGCTATGGCAGGTTCTCCAGGTTTTTTTTCTGCAGCAAGATCAGACTACAGGAAGAAAAGCACTGTTAACACTGCAGCGTCTTAAGGACTATTTTTACTGTTCCTGATTTATTTCTGACCTCCTGAGTTTTTTTTTTTTTTCTGTTTGACCTTTTACATGAAGGCAAGGAAAAGAGTACATTGCATCTGCCAGTTGAGAGCATTTTCTTTTCTTCACTAGCAGAATTATAGGGTTTTAAGTGAATGTCAGCTATTCTGCCTGCAGGGTTTTACTTCACAGCAACTGTATACCTGGCCTTTTCTTTCTTCACTAGTAATAGCTTTTGTTAAATAAGGCAATGTTTACTGAGCAAAACCTGCATAGCCTCTAAGAGCTGAGCCGAATGATGATGTTTTGCAAGTCAGTTTCCCTTGAGAGTCAAAATTGGTGACAATGGAGCCAGGTGTTTTCTTACTGCTATTGGCTTGTTTACCAAACCTGCAGATTTCCAGTCAGGGTTCCTCTGAATGACAGTGAATGTCACATGAGCCCCCTCCCAATTGTGGGTTGCCTCTTGACCAGAAATTGCTGCTTTCTGTTGTCTCACTTCACCACCACTTCACTCTACAGCTCAAAATGTATGGTCCAAGCCAAGGTTAATGCAGACACTTGTGTGCTCAAACTACCCTTGTACTGAGCTAGAGAGAGACAGAAAAGGTTTGAGAACATAATCATTGCATTAGCACCAGGGCTATGTTAGCAACCTTGCATGTAGGAAAGCTGAGAACAAGTCACACCCTCCTCTTCCTTTCCCTTGCTCTTACAGCTCCCTAAACTGTCAGTCTTAACCAATGTTCTGTCTCCAGTTGTCCTGGTTCTTATTCTTGCATCCAGAGCTTTGGGAGCAACAGGAGCAGCAGGAGAGTCATGGGTAGGACACTAAACCAAGGTGGGTGTTGCACAGGAGCAAACAGGTTCAGATCTCAGCCAAACAAGGCTGCTGCCTCTAAGACTTGGGGCTGACCAGACCATGGTGCAGCCTTCACCTTCCCATGGCACTCCCAATCTCATGAGACACTTGAACTCTCCATCTCAGCTGTCACTGCTGCATCTCTGGCCTCCTTCCCGACAGCTGTGTTTGTCTCTGCTGCCCATGCAGGTAAAAAAGGTTGAACCTTATCCCCACCATCCTGCTATGATGAGGGACCAACTACTTCACTGGCTTGAGAAAGGAATGCTCTTTCTTGTGGTTAGAAGTTGTTCCCAGGACAACACATTCCAGGATCTTGACACTAAGGGGCCTTGAAGCCATTTAGAGAAGCTGTGAAGAGAAAGGAGACCATGGTTCTAGGGAAGGTGCTGGGTGCAGGTTTGCTGAATTTCTTCCTCACGACTCCCTGTCCTTGTTAGTACACAGGATACACCAGCATGAGGCAAGGAGGTTTCTGCAAGTCTTGGGCAGGAGGTCTGAAGGGCTCTAGAGCCCAGAAAAACTTCCCTGGCTTCTTTCTCCTTAGCTGCCTAAGGATGGACATAGATATTCAATAACCTACCTTAGAGATTTACTGTCTGCAGTTTGCCCACGTCCTGCTGACCAGCCTGAAGGCAGATGTGGCCAGCAACTGATTCCATCCCACGATCAAGGACTTATCTGCCATTTTTCTTGCTTCCACCATAACACAGTAGCCAAGAAAGTTAGTCTGTGCAACTTCACCCTCTCCTTGTGCTCAACAAATGACTCGTAGCCCATTAACTATCAGACAAAGGATAATATCTTACTTCATCCTAGTTACAGAAATTAAAATAAATGGAAAGACTCCTCTTTTCTCTCTGCAAGAAGCTTCACCCAAGCTTCTTCCAGCCTGGTGTCTGCAGTGTGCAAACCATTAGGATCTCCTGCCAAAATTGTAAATTTCCAGTCTGTCTTTACAAAAAGCAGCATTATTTTCCTAATCACACAACTGGGAAAACAGGATATGAAGTCCCAGTTAAATTAACTTAGCAGGTATCCACAGACTAATAAAAATTTCCTTATAACAAATTTGAATGTCTCTGTTTTCCCCTCTGTTTTCAAAATCCAAACAGCATTTCTTTTTACTCAAAACAAGTCACTGAACCCTCAAAAAGGCAATTCTGCCTAAAAGATATTCTTTGTCGTATGGAATTTAAACATCCAACTTTTACTTTGTTATTAAAGATTGTATTAAAAATATTTTCTACTGCATTTCTGTCTTCAGAGCTTAAGATAAACTGTTGGTTCAGCCCAGCTGTTACTGAAATGCCTTTTTGCTGCCTCATCCACACAGAAAGACTAGATCCTTTTGGCAATAGTTAAAGCAGTACAAGATATCCCCATCTTCTCCAACTGTGGATGTAGTAGTACTGGTACAAGTGTGCCCTCTAACAGCACGGTTAAGAACATGAAAAAATTAATGGTGGATCAAAAATGGCATCTAGCACAATGTACTGGGATTGACACTGGCCAGCAGTGGATATCAGGGAGGATTAAATTAGCATGGAAAGCTCAGACTAACATTCTACAAGATTTCATACTTGGTTTCCAGCTATTGTCATATGACAGACACCTTAAGCCACAGTAGCTATATTTGTGCCTCTTAAACTCAAGCCATCTTTCATCTGTGAACCTTCAAAGCCAGTTTCTGAAGCTCTGAGAACTTCTGGACCCCAAGACATGCCGTGGCCAAGGATTGCATAACTTCAACATGTAGTAGCCTGTGAAGCACCCTGTTATCTCTTGTTTGTTTGGAACCTGACACCTGATGGTTTCATGGCACACTTACCTGCTTTGGTAATGGAAGCAACAGTGATAAACTCTTTCATAATGACTTTTTCCTTCCTACTCTGAATTTTATTGGCATCTAATTTAAGCCTCCTCCCACATCCATCTTTCCCACTGCAGAACCACACCCTGCTGCTTCTGGTAAAGAAACCTCACAAGGAAAGGAAGAGACACTTTTCAACTAGAAGAATATAAAAAATACAATAAGTCACCTGAAAAGTCACATTTTTCAGGTTGTAAGTAGCAGTGCATTTGTGCCAGCATTAACTGCTTATTTATGTGCCACTTCTCTGTAGTAAACACAACGTACATTATCCTTCAGGGAGAGTGAATCATCACTGAAACAGAGATAAAATTTATCAGGTCGTAAGAATGCATACCCAGGCAGGTACCAAGGAGCAGCTGACACTCACACTGTATTTATGTCTTACTTCAGCCATCAATACTCAGGCCTAGTCCAACTTAAGGGGCTAGGTTGGAGATGCTGTGGTATTGCCTGGTTAAACAGCCCACTGACATCCCAACCACCAAAACCACTTCAGCCTCCTCTCCTTGAGCTGTAGCACCAACCTGCAGACTAGCAGGCAGCCCTTTCCTCCTCTCTGCTCACATTCACAGCCCCAATTCCCTGCTCTCCTCTGCCAGAGCCTGGCATCCACACTCTCCCCTGCCAAAACAGACCCTCACTCAAAGACCCAACCTCCTGCCAGTTGCTATAAACTCTATAGGAATGCCAGGGCCTAAGAAAAGATCTTTATGGACAATTTATGGTTGGTTTGTGATCACATCAGCTGTCCTTAACCTGGACAGAACATCGGTTTATGAGGAGACACAAAGATGTCCACAGTTAGGACGTTAGGATGGCAGGCTAACAAGCTGACAGTGCTCTGGTCAGAAGGAGGAAGGGAATATGGTGAAGGCTGCTTGAGGAGAGGAGAAGTCAGATTTCTAAAATAACCAACATTTCGTAGGTATCTCACAGGCTGTGCCCAAACCAAAGCCATATACTGAAACCTTCCCTGAGACAAGAGAAAACCTTTCCTCCTGCAATTGTCAAGTAAACAGTTGCGAGATAAATGCATCACAAACAAAATTCACTGTTCTTCAGACTGCCTATCTTTTTATTGAAATATGTATCTTTGTACAAGGAAGTTAATTATCCATAGGGGTTAATTAATTTATAACAAATCACTGGATCACTAGCCCTTCTATCATATCCTTTTCAGTTGATCATGGGCACATCAGTCTAAAATCTGTCCTATGTATTTTCTGTTCGCTACACAATTGACTTGACTATTCATATTTCCTTTCTACCTTCTCTCCTTCACATGATGCTGAAGCAAACCAATTTTAGAGTAATTTACAGCATTACAAGAGAAAGAGCATTACTGAATGAAGGCTGAGGTCAACTAGTGCCATGGAATTCCTAGCTGGAGATAAACCCACATGATCTTTAAGTATAATTCCTGCCCATTTCTTCAGAGTAAAGCACACACACACACACATATCTGCTTCCCATCTTCTGTCCTGATGAGCAGAAGCTTCTGTGCTTTCATCAGTTACAGCTTTCAGAAAGCACCTTAAATAAAGTTGAGTTTACACATCATCTCAAAAGACAGGATTCCTCCTGTCACTCTTCTGCTTTTTTGAGGTTATAAGGGTCTCAACCAAGAAACTCCTTCCTTCACACCTGCCTTTCTGAAGGTTTACTTAAATGATTTACTGCAACTATTAAAAAGTTAAGCTGGATTATCCAGCGGTGTTTAACCATGTGGTCATGTGTCATTAGGTCATGCGGTAAATCAGGCCAAGCGCTTCTTGTAGAACACACCTGTGTGCTAATTTTAAAATGGGTTCTCTGCAGTTCCCAGCTTACGATCCTATGAGACTTTTCCCATTAATGCTTTGTTAGCACAGCTTATCCACTGAACTGCTCAGTCCAGATCACTGCTGTGTAGCCATAGAGAAATGATGTGCAGGAAGCAATGCAGAATCTTAAATATGATTATCAGTGCGCACCAGCAGCTAATTGAAGTTCTCCTACCCTTCTAATTCTTAGTTTTGATACCACGATATCATCTGCTAAGCAACTTGAGTCATATAATTGTCACAGAAGTACAGCAAGGAAGGGACTCGAGAGATAGTACAGATCAGGGCCACGGGCAGAGAGGATCAATTTTATCTGGATTGTCCCAGTTGATAAAAAGCCTTCTGAGGGTTTTGCCAAACTTGTTCTTGACCCCAAGAGGTCTAGATAAATTATGTCAATCTGATGTTCATCCTCATCTCATTTTAGTATCAACTGAATCATACTTACATTACAGTACTTGAAATACTTTACTTATATTATTGTTCAAATCTTCTGTAATCTATACAAGCTTGAAGAATGCTTCAGCCTTTCCTAGGAAATTCAATGCCAGTCTGTTCTACATTTCTTTCACGCAATCATATCAGCTCTTCAGAAATGCTGACTTCACTGCAAATTAATTGATCAGAGATACTGGAATAAGCAGAGGCACTGTAGGAACTGAAAGTGGAATATCCTGCATTTGCCTTTGAGGCCACAAAAACAGCAGCGGGAAGGAAGAATGTCATGTGAAAGCACGTCTCCCCCAGACAGCATCTCCCCAGATGACAAAAGAAATTTAAAATAAATGTTTATGCCACAGGAAACAACAGGAAAACAGGAACTCTCCTGCATAGTGTCAGGGAAACAAATGCATGTTTCAGAAGAAGGCTTTAATTACAGCTTTTTAGCTATTAAAAGTCTCCTTAAGCTTGCAGTGTTTCAAAAGAAGAGAAAGGTTATTCAGTCCAAAAGATACATTACATTTAGGCTTTTTCCTTTCTGTGCCTTCTCTACTTTTTCTTTATAGTCTGACAACAGCTGCCCAGGATGTCTACAAATAAAGTAGTGTTTCCTGGCACTCTTATGCAACTTGGGCCTTTTGAATGGCTTTCAGATGCATAGCTTAGATGTGCGTTAAGTGCCAAAAACCACAGCCATACCCCAAACTTTTGCTGCTTCTTTAAGGTTATCTTCTCACAGAAGTTTTCACTCCCACCATGGGCATGACTAGAACCCTACACATCTAGCATGAAATCCCTTAATGTATTAATGTATGCAACTACATTTGCTGTATATTACTTTATCAAAGTCTCCCTACTTTGTTGGTTTTTTTCAATACTGTCTTTGTCAGTTCAATATCTGAACAAACTATTATTTTAATGGCCCCCAAAAGATAACCATACCACATTTTTTTATGGCATTTTGGCACTTAGAAAGCACCCCTGGGCATAACTCCCATCAAAATTAATTCAAAGTAGGGACCTATGTCTAGGCAGCTTAAATTACAATGTCTTGCTTCCTATAAAATAAGATTTTCTAAAGTCCTACTGACAGAAAATGTTCCTGAGAGATCTCTCTCCTTGACTGCTCACTTTGACTTTAACCATTGGTTTCCACCAATAGGTCCATCATTCCAACATGCAGTAACTGCTGCAAGTTGTGACACCTTTGGGTGAGACAATCTTCTAAGTGTGACCAATGCTACTGGCTCCAAATTACTGAATAGCCAAAAATTTTTTAGTACTAAAAGGTTGGCTGATATTTTTAGGACTAGTTCAAACTGTTTGAGTTACAACAGAAAAAAAAAAAAAAGAAAAGAAAAAATAATAAATTTTTGGGCATATTATGCTTCCACACTCAAGTCAGGTTTAGCTTTTTTCCTTTAAAAGGTTTTCCTGCAGTCTCTCCAGAAAGAAGACCAAAAGAATGGGGAAGCTTAGCAACAAATGAACAGAAATGTAAAGAAAGTGTCAGAAACCATTTTGAACTATTGCTGTTAAAGTTTAGCCACTGAGCCAACTTCTCTTCATGCAGACAAAAATGTGCTGGAGCCTGGCAGGAGACAATGCTCCTTCTCCTGCAAGCACACTGGGTGTCACCTTCATAGCTTTGCTATCACCAGTCCGTGAGAGCTTATGTTTTCCTCTTGTAAATCCCCTGGGATGTCAAACAGGATGCAAGAGTCTTGCTCTGTGTAGCCAGGGACATCCCGAGTGCGCACACCTGGAGTGTATACTGCTCAGAAAGTCAGACTGCTTCTGTCAGCACATATTCAAAATGAACAGATGAATTTGTGTGTGTCAGTATTTTATCCATCAAGGCAGGAAGCAGGAAATTCTGCCTCAGAACTAGATCTGTCAATATTTCCTGAAATCGTTGGCTATAATGAAGTCTTGTACATGTTCTGGTTTTTCAGAGGCTGCTGGTAATTTGTCCCTTTGAACTAGAAAGAAGGCAAGAATTACTTTGTTAGACTCTAAATAGATTTTATTTTCTGTTTGTTCTTTGAAAGTTTTATTACAGAACCTCTCCCCTCTTTTTGCCATCTGACTGATAGGAAATCAAAGGATTCTAATATGGAAAACATCTGATTGTAGAAATGAAGCAATTAGCTGGCATCAATACCAACAGTTTATCATCACTGACAAAAGCATATCTGCAACCTAGGATCTTTAAAAAAACATTAAAGAAACAAAAGTGCAGCAGCCAGAGCTAAGATCCATTCCAGTTTAATGG
>WEZZ01003428.1:690-14102 GCA_013400585.1 Chloropsis cyanopogon
AAATAATTCACCTCATTCCTTGAAATCATGTGACACGAGAAGCTTTTAGAATTTGTAGCCACGATTGCAGCACACGGAAAATTTGCAAATGCAAACAAAGTAAGTAGGAAGCTGTTAAAATTTCCAGAGCATTTAACAAGGAACAGAATGGTCTTCAACACTTGCCCTTTCGGGTTAAGCTATTTGTAGCTTCCAATGGAATTTACAACTTTCCCACCACATTTTGTCCTTCACTTTCCAAGAATGGCTTATGGTTGTTGATGAATTGCTCACTGTTGTGTGTGAATTACGTGAGAAGTTTAGTCATATCTTTAAATATTTCTTACAGATGCCTTCCAGGATGTCAGATTTGTCAGCAACTTGTCAGGTAAAAGGTCTTTGTAATTACAATATTTATGAATATTTTCTCATTAAGTAAGTGCTTTCATAATAGGGTTTTCAAAAGTTTTGATCAATATTATATGTGACAAGTTGGTGAAAGGTTAGATATAAAATAACTAATGTTTAAAGAACTGTCTGCAATAAGTAGGTCACGGATTTATAAATGTTATATTAATTACTTGGCTTCAAAGAAGCAATTTCTCCTGGCCTCCAGCTTGCTTGCCTTAGTGAGCTTCAGTATTTTGCATAATAGTATGTATTGTAATTGGCTGTTGCTGTAAATATTTATGGCAACAAGGCTCGCTGTGGAAAAGAGGTTTATCTAATGTCTAGAATCTTTGCTTTCTGAGTCTGTTCTGTTCCTGTTATTGATAAAGGAAGTTCTTTTGTCTTACAATGGTAATATTTACCAAAGCGTTCTCCATGGTCTGGCTGGGTGCAGGTGCTGCTGTGGCCGCTTGGTCAGACAACATGCTTGTTTCACTGCCAGTCTGGCTATGAAATACTCCGATGTGAAGCTGGGTGAAAACTACAACCAGGAAATAGAAGAATGGTCAGTGGAAAAACACACAGAACAGACCTCTACTGATGCTTATGGTGTCATCAACTTTCAAGGTGGCTCTCATTCTTACAGGGCTAAGGCATGTATGATGTTTTGTGGTTTCTTTTTTTCTTACTCTCACCATGTTGGTGCTGAATGCTTCCTTTAACTTCTGAAAATATTAACACCTCTGTTGTGACAAACCAGTGCCCTCTTCTATTCTAGCACTTTTGTTGTGATTTGAATTCTTTCTAATTTCAATTTGTAAAAGATTTTTAGTTGTGATAGAAATTATTTAAAGCTTATATAGTTACAGGTTACAGGGAGTGCTTGTTCAATGTGACTTCTGTGGTCAAACCAAAGTGCTTGAGTGAGGGAGCTGTGTTCTTTATGCAGCTGGCAGAAGCCCTAAGGACAGTCCAGTGCTCCAGGTCAGATCCCCTCTGTGGGAGAAGGACCCTTGGCACAGTTCTTTCATGTTCCTTATAGCAGAGTCTGGGTTCCTTTGTACTTAGTGTAGCTTAAAATTGCTGTGAACCCTTTCCTAAGAGCACAGAAACACTGGGCTGCCCACTCTCATTTCCTTCCTTCTGCTGAGTGCAAGTGGGGTTGCTCAAACCAGTTTAATGGAGTAGTGTTGTTTTGGTATTTAGAACTTTATTCAGAAAGGGTTCAATTTCTGCCTACTGTCCCCTCCTGTATTCAATAGCTCATACTGAAGATGTGGCAGCATTGTAGCTGATCAACCATCTACTTAATCTTATGCTGTTAAACATAGACTGTTAAAAAGCTGCCAGTTTTGAAGTTTTCTGTTGAAAAATGTAGGTTTCCTTCCCACCAGGAACAGGGAAGGAAAACCAAGCAATTGTAAAACTCTTTGCAGGATGCACAAAAGCCTCTCCCAGCAGATGGCAGAGCTTTTATAGATACTTCTGAATTTCATCTAATTTAGAGATCATCCAGTGCTTTTATAATCATTTTCTAGGTCACTATGCCAGTATGATGGAATACCATGATCTTTCTGTAGTTGTTTCCTTTCCAAAACTTGCTTTCAAAACTGTCACATCTGGACTATAGGGGATATAAAGGAACCTTGTTCATTGATTGCATCTGCTGTGTTTTGAGAAAATTAATTACAGTTTCCATATCCAGGAGTAGGATAATATATCCTGGTTGTTCTTTTGACACATTTGAACCTTTTAACTCTGTTCTTGTGCCTGCAGTATGTGCGATTGTCATATGACACTAAGCCTGAAGCTATTCTGCAACTTATGCTTAAAGAATGGCAGATGGAGTTGCCAAAGCTTGTCATATCTGTCCATGGGGGCATGCAGAAATTTGAACTTCACCCACGCATCAAACAGTTGCTTGGCAAAGGTCTTATCAAAGCTGCAGTAACCACAGGAGCCTGGATTATAACTGGAGGAGTGAACACAGGTAAGGAACTAGCAAAGAACGTGCACGATTAACTGGATTGCAGTTTTATAAGAGCCAAAGGATTTAATGTATGGATGCATTACTACATCCTAAAACAAAGAAATTTGAATGAGTTTGGTCAAATGAAATTAATACATTTGAACATATGTATTTGAAATCAGGCTACTGTTTTGGATTGAAAAGAGACATAACATATAGAGGGGCTTGGGCTTGTTGGTTGGTTGATTTCTGGGTTTTGTTTTTGAAACAAGGAAGAGCTTTATGTGATTTAAAGAAGTACAGTAATGTGCTGGAAACTCTTTAATTCTTGCTAGGCTAATATTTGTTTTGTTGAATGACTTTGTTTCCTCCTAGTGGATATAGCATGGTGCCTTTTCTTTGGTAATGTGTCAGTAAGTTTACAGATACTTAAAGGTCTGGTTACCTAAATAAGAGTTAAACACGTAAATAAATATTTGTATTCTTAGTAAGATGTGGCATTCAACGCACTGGAATCTTTTTATGCATGAACAGGTGTTGCAAAACATGTTGGTGATGCTCTAAGAGAACACGCTTCCAGATCATCTCGAAAGATTTGCACTATTGGGATTGCTCCGTGGGGAGTGATTGAAAACAGAAACGACCTTGTTGGAAGAGATGTAAGGATGAATTACCTAACTGAAATAATGATTTACCTCATTTGCTTTTGACACATCTGCTCAAGCATGTTTTCCCCTTGCTTTGCACCATTGGAATACTTGCTTTACTGTGAAGATACACTGACATCTGTGATTTACGCAAGATCGTTACTGTAAACAAGTTGCAAAATGCAAATGTGCTACAGGAGGAGCTTGTTCTGAAGTACAATCCTTTTCCCTCCCCACTGATACTATTGAATCAAGTAACAAAAATGCAAAAGTATTACAGAGAATTCACATTTAGAGAGGAGAATAAGTTGAAAAATTTTGATGTGGAGTCTTCAGTGCTACTGTTTGCCATGGAAGTCACAAACTTTCCTCAAAGACAGCTTTTCAAAGGATCTTTTCTCTGTTACCCTTCAGAACAGCATCCTTTAGTGACACAATTATCTGCTTCCCTGCACAAAGTTCAGAGCTGCAGCTGTTGGTGTATCCTGATCCAAGGCATGCTTATATGTGTCAGTGCTTCTTGTTGAGCCACCGGTTCTTGTGTCTAGTTAATTTTCACAGAAACAAGTGTGAATCTTTGCAAGTAAAAGACATTGTTGTGTGCTTGCACTTAGGTGGTTGCTCCATATCAGACCTTGTTAAATCCATTAAGTAAACTAAACGTCCTAAATAACCTCCATTCCCATTTCATTCTGGTGGATGATGGAACAGTTGGAAAGTATGGAGCAGAAGTTAAACTGCGAAGAGAACTGGAAAAAACGATTAATTTGCAACGGATCCATGCAAGTAAGTAATTCTGGTGCCTGAGGGCTGTTACTATGGCTTAATAAAAAAGGTGTTTGCACCAAACATCTGAATGACAAAATTAAATAAATTAAAACTTCTGTTTATAGTTCAAGTCTAAAATTGCAAATTTCAGCAGCTCCTCTGGACTGTAGTTATTGCTGGTAGATTTATGATTTCTCTGTGACCACAGAGGAATCCTTTATGAATAAAGTTGTCTATTTACTTTGTAAAAACAAATGCAAGTCACTTCAGGTGTGTTGTCACCAAGTCCTGATTGGTCTGATTAATTAATGGTTTTGACACTGATCACTGGCAGTTTCACAGTTTGCAATTTGGTGTTTTCCCAGTTGTGGAGCAACCCATGTCTTTTTACCCTTATAGGAATGCTTTTGCAATATTTCCCATCAGTAGAAGGTTCCCATGTACCTATGTTCAAACTGTGTATGTATTGTCACCTTTGAAAACTATTGGGGGAAGTTAAAAGAGGAGTTCCAAAAGGAAAAATTCTTCAGTTTTCTGCATTAGTTTATTAATGTTTCTGTGAGGAATCTCTTCTGTTTTGTAGACTGTATCCTGTTGTATTGAACAGCTTGGCAGGGCTTGTGTCTCAGCCCAGAACATAAAGTGCTTGAAACTGCACATTATCAACAGTTAATGTCTGACAGACAGCATTTTAATGTTGATTCAATAAAAAGGACAATATGATTTATTAAATTTATTAAATATGTAAAACTGGCCTGAGTATTCACTGTACACTTATGGCATTCTCTGGGTTTTATTATGTTTGCCATTTTCCAGGAATTGGCCAGGGTGTGCCTGTGGTGGCACTTGTGTTTGAAGGTGGTCCCAATGTCATCCTCACAGTTCTAGACTTCCTTCAGGAGAGCCCTCCGGTGCCTGTGGTGGTGTGTGAAGGAACTGGCAGAGCTGCAGACATCCTGGCCTATGTTCACAAGCAAACAGAGGAGGGGGGGTAAGTGCCAGCAGTGCCAGACTGTGACAGAACCACTTAATGGGTCAGGTTGGAAGGGACCACAGTGGGTCATCCCAGAGCACACAGCACAGGATCCAGACAGTTCTTGTCGTACACAGATAAATGACAGGATGTACAGATGTGTAGCAGCTATGTATGTCTGTCATCCACAGATGAATTTTGAGACCATTTCTTCATGAATCTATACAAAAGCATTTTCTGTTTAGTGCAGAAAACACTTGCCTGTTTCGAGTGTAGCTTCAAGTAATAAAAGGGATGTGCTTGGGCTCCACAGTACTTGGTAATTGCTAGTTAGTTACCAGGTTTGCATAAATCATTAAACACACTGGGTCCATGTTGCAGGGGCTGCCTCTGAACCTTGGGTGGCAGGGATCTGATGTAGCTGTGAACCAAACAGCTTGGTCCAGGGTGAGATCACAAATGCGTCTTACTCAGATGAGTGACTGCTTATTATTTTGCATCAAAATCTTTTGGATGAGAATATCTCAGAATTCAATATGGGAAGGGAAAGAGAGTTGAGTTACTTTTAGGAGGCGGTAGTATAGAATTAAGTAACCTGTATTTCTTTGTAAAGGTTACCCAAGGTTTTGCCACAGCAACAGTAATAAGAAATAAGCTTATAGATAGCAGGACTTTGAATGGACATGTTGAAACTAATTACATGCATTGTTGTTCTTACTGTTCATGTAAAACAATTGTTTTCCTGTTTGTTTGTTTCGATCTCAGGAATGTTCCTGAGGGTGCTGAGCCTGAAATCATTTCAACCATCAAAAAGACATTTAACTTCGGTCAAAGTGAAGCAGTTCATTTGTTTCAGACACTGCTGGAATGCATGAAAAAAAAGGAACTTGTAAGTAGATTTTGCCATAAAATTTTCTATGCAAGATGAATGCATTTGTGGATATATGATAGATTATTTTTTTTTTTCCTTTATTTGGATCTTATAGTTATGACTATTAATGAAGGTATAGTATCACTGCATGCTTAAAGCAAAACCACTCTATGGAGGTTATGTGTAGCCTGAGTTCAGGGACTTGTGTCTCATTTGGACATCACAATGTGCTGTTCTGAGATATAAAATTACCTTATTCAGCTAACCATGTTTGCTGGCAGGTTAATCTCATAATCTGTAATAGACTGGAGAGGTAAACAGGATACTGTGTTATAGACAGCAGTGAATTTAATCATAGGAGGAAAAGAAGTTCAAATTACTTGAAGACTGCCCCTTAGGAAAACAAAACAGAATGCACACTGAAAGTTTAAATTTGACACAGGCTTCTAATTATATTGAATATAAAGTGTCTTTTATGTCAGGAATTGAAAAAGATTTAAAAGACGGAAGCCAATAACCTTTGCCTGAAAATAACTTTTAAGTATGTTTTCCCCATTTTGCCATTTTGGACAGATTACAGTTTTTCATATTGGGTCAGATGAACATCAGGACATTGATGTTGCAATACTTACAGCATTGTTAAAAGGTGAGACTTAATTTTTTAAGATCATTTGGAACCTCCAGCTATTATTTATTAGTGTTCATGTGATGGATTATTTATAAAATACCAATAGGAATTGTAAATTTTCAAACAAATAAATATCTGTGTTCTCATTGTTGAATGCTATAATATGACATAGATGATGACATATACAAAATAATTTTGTGGTGGATTTCTTCATTTGGCCTTTTTAGGAAGCAAGAATGTTTGTTATATTGTATTATAATTAATTTTAAATTTTCTTTGTTGTGTTTGCTTCTTAAGGCACGAATGCATCTGCATTTGACCAGCTTGTTCTTACACTTGCATGGGACAGAGTTGACATAGCCAAAAATCACGTTTTTGTTTATGGGCAACAATGGCTGGTATGTAATGATCTGGATTAAGCAGAATGATAATTCCTAATAGAGAAAAGCACAACTTACTGTAAGGGATAAATCTTGACTTTTGTAGAGAGAGACTTTGGAATATTGACATGTTTATTTTGAGACAGTGATTTTGGTGTCCTGCATAGCCTTAAAGCTGTTTTGCTATTATGTGTTTGAAAATGGTCCAAAAATTTTAGAAATGTGCTAACTGTTCTGAATAACTAGCAGAGAAAACACATTACAAAAGGTAGAAGCTGAATTCGTGTTACTCAGATGCTCTTTCTTCACTACAATTGCATGGCCCTAGAAAGTTCTTTAGAAGCATCTAGTAAAATGCACTGTTGGCAGCACTGCAGTGTCTTTGGAGGGAGGGACAAAATGTCTGGTTTTTGTAGTTTGAAAATGAGTTTGCGAACTACCTGGTGGCTCTTGCCTTTTCTTCCTAGTACTGTAAAAATAAAACACGAGCTTATTTTATGTCTTTTTTTGTTGTATCCAATATCAGCCTATGAGAACACCTCAATTGTGTTAAACCAAATGTCTCCTTAGTCCCACTGTCTCAGTAGGCAGCACCTACAGAACACTTCAAGTCTTCAGGGTATTCTCCCATCCTGTAATTGTGTGAAGTTCAGGGGATATTCTTAACAGAGGGTGACATCCTTATAGACATGTCAGGCTTTTCTAGCCCTGTAAATGAAGAAGGTTGATACAGTATCTAAGTTCACTTTTTTACTGGCTCTCTCTAGGCTCCACATTTTTGCTTATTTATTGTAGGTTGGCTCCCTGGAGCAGGCTATGCTGGATGCCCTTGTGATGGACAGAGTTGCATTTGTGAAACTTCTGATTGAAAACGGAGTAAGCATGCACAAATTTCTCACAATTCCCAGGCTGGAAGAACTTTATAACACGGTAAGTAAATGATTGCTTTTTAAGCTGCTTTTAGAGCAGTTTTTTAGTTGCTCAGCCTGTTGTGTCCTGGCCTGTGTGCAGCAGTCTGGAGGTTGTGGGGTGTTGGTAGGGAAGGCTCCTAGGCATGAGGTTGGAGTTGGGAAGTGGGTGCAGTTGGCTGCTGTGCACAGCCTCAGCAGCACCAGAATTGTCTGTGTGTTCATCTGTGTGATGGTGGGGATAGACACTAAAGGGAAAATTGCAGCTCTGCTGTGGACACACAGAGCGTGCACATCACGGTGGGGAAGAGAATGAGAGAAAGTCACGTGGGTGAAACTTGTGCCCAGAACCTGAGGTCTGTAGGGCTTCATAGGATGGATTCTGTCTGTAGCAGTTAACATCATAATAGTTCTAGAAAGAGTTTAAGTTGTCAACCTGCACAGTTATAATTATTACTTAGAAAAATTTTGTTGCTGTAGGTGTTGATCTGAGAATTCCAAGGTAATTTTGATAGCAGTATCCAAAAACAGAACAAAGAACCTTCCACCAAAAATTAGCTGATGTGAGTAGTACATAAATATGGCTTAGGTTTGTGTTGACAGTCTCAGTATCTGATCTGTTTTTGACAAAAAAAGAAAAAAGAATTCTTTAGCTAATAAAGCTCTGTAGAAAAGCATCTTTGAGAAGTTTATTTATTAATATCTTATTATATTTTTATATTTTAAATTAGTTTTTAAAATTAACCTTTTATGGTGTTGCTGTTGCATGCTAATTTCTCATTCCAAATTTTCCCTGTCTTTTGTTATAAAGAAACAAGGCCCAACTAACCCAACACTCTTTCATCTTGTTCGGGATGTCAAACAGGTATGGTGTCCATGTTAAACTGTGTAAAACTAGCCATTATTTTTTAAACTATTTTTATTAGTTATTAGTGTTAATTTCTTGTATTTGACTATGAATTTGATCTGCAGTTTATGAATTGAATTTTATTTTGAGTATTAAGCTACCTCTGCAGACATTTTGGTAGTTTTCAATACTTCTGTTGTATGCTTGATGCCCTGTTACCTAAAAGATGTTAAACCCAAAAAGTGTTGTCTTTTATCTTTCTTTTGATTGTTGTCCTTCCTGGAGGGAATTGAAAGCTGATGCTCCCAGCATGGAGAAATTTTGGCTGTTAAAACAATAGATAAAAAACCCCCAGTGCCTCCTCTACCAATGGAATGAATATATATTTTGTTAGGGGGGTTCATGTAGAAAAAGTATAACCTAGTCTTTCTTTAAAAATAATAACTGTTGTGTCATGTAGATGCTTTTTGGGTTTTGTGTTGGAGGGTTTTCTTATGATGAAAGGCTTTTTTGGTTTTTTGAAATTATTATTTACAGCTGTGATAAAACCTGTAGAAACACTCTCAGCGAGTTTAATATTATACCTTGAAAAAGAGTAAAAATACCTTTTGTATTCCTAGGGAAATCTTCCTCCAGGATATAAAATCAACCTGATTGATGTGGGACTGGTTATTGAATACCTGATGGGAGGAACCTACAGATGCACCTATACCAGGAAACGCTTTAGAGCGATATACAACAGCCTCAGCGGGAACAATCGGGTACGTGCGCCTGGGTAACAGCCCAGTTGTTCTCAGCTGAAAAAACCCAAACCCTGGTGTTTTGTAGAATGATTGAATCCATTCTGGCTTGTTCTTCTTGTCAATGGACTGGTTCTTTTAATTGCAGTAGTAAGGACTATGAGGGCAGCTGAGAGAACTGTCTTGGGATTGAGGTTAAACAACAGGTTTTGTTCTCCTCTTATTATTCTATAACCTTATTCTAGCATATCCTAATTCCTTCTCTGTGATTCCCTCTTTTCCTACTCATAGGGGAAGAAGGGACACTACACATGCAGTTTCACCAGGGCTTGGGATGCAGATATTTTAGCTTCTTGTGCAAGCCACACTAACCAACAAGTGTAACTGCCCATTTAGTGACTTCTTAAAAATAATGAAAACAAACAAGAAACTGTGTTAAATATCCAGTGAGAATTCTGGTTGTGCTGTTTAAGTTCATCCATGTTTCAGTAACCAAACCCCTTCTGCTTGTTGCAGAGATCTGGGCGAAATCCTTCAAGTACTACTCCTCAGATGTGTAAAAGCCATGAGTCTTTTGGTAACAGGGCAGACAAGAAAGAAAAAATGCGCCATAATCATTTCATCAAAACAGCACAGCCGTACAAACCAAAGGTAAGGGCTGTGAGGGGAACACGGTGGGGTTTATCTCAAGTAGCTAAGAGTGGGGAGCCTGCTGGAAACCCAAGTGCCCTGGAGTGTGAGTGTGAGCAGCAATTGCATTGACTTTGGTAAAGCTGGAATTTCAACCTTGCTTTTGTACTTGTTTCTAAACTGCAGCTTTTTTACAGGGTTCTGTAAAGGGTGTTTCTCTTTCTGTATAGCAGTCTTGTGGATAACCTTTGATATGTTAGGGACCAAAAAGTTTGTCTTTGACAGAGTTTTAGTAATGAAGGTGGGACTCACATGGCTTGGTAGATGGAGCAAGATTTGGCCATGTGCTACTACTACAAGCAGTTTTCATGAGTTTTTTTTATTTGTATGTAGGTATATTAGTTATGGCTTTTCTTTGATCTATAATTTAAATTCAGTCTCACAGTTATTAAAATGAATTGTACTCAACTGAAGTTTTTGAACAAAAGCTCCAGCTGCTTTTCAAGTCTTCAAAAGTTTTCTTTTTTCTTTTTATAATTATTTATAATTTGGTATTGGATCACTCAGCATTTTATTTCAATTTACATAATGACCAAGTATAGAGACTTAAAATGTGACTTTGTGATTTTATTTTAAAGATTGACACTGGTGCAGAAGAGGGAAAAAAGAAAAGAACCAAAGATGAAATAGTTGACATAGATGATCCTGAAACGAGGCGTTTTGCTTATCCTCTGAACGAGCTGTTGCTGTGGGCAGTGCTGATGAAGAGGCAGAAGATGGCCCTTTTCTTCTGGCAGCACGGCGAGGAGTCCATGGCCAAAGCTTTGGTGGCTTGCAAAGTCTATAGGTCCATGGCATATGAGGCGAAACAAAGTGACCTTGTTGATGATACTTCGGAAGAACTGAAACAGTATTCCAAGTAAATGACATTCCTATTGTTAAAATATTTTCTTGACTCTGCAATAAAAGTAGTGGGCTACTTATGAAGAAAACACAAATTGTTCTGTTAGCACACTTGAAGACAATTATGTCTTGCAAAAAGGTTTAAGTGGAACTCTAGTAGAAGCTTTATACTAGATATTGCTCTTTCTTCAGGGCTGTTAGAAGTCTTGATTTATAGTCAAATTAAAAGGAGACTCAGTGTGCCATTTTCTTCTGTGTAATTTCTGTGCGTGTTTTAATAGCTGTTTTAGCATGCATATTTTTTTAACAGAAGTCACAGATTGATGTATTGTGGTTACAAATTACAGTGTGTCTGTACAGAAGGGACAAATAATAGTTTCTTCAAGTTATGCAAGTTGGGAATTTGTGCAAGAAAATTCACGCTAAACTCATGGTCATTTCTATAGATACTATCTTTTGTTTTGTTGTTTTTTTCTTCATTTTAGCGAGTTTGGTCAGCTGGCAGTTGAGCTGTTAGAGCAGTCGTTCCGACAAGATGAAACTATGGCAATGAAATTACTGACTTATGAACTTAAAAACTGGAGCAACTCCACTTGTCTGAAGCTGGCAGTGTCCTCGAGGCTCCGTCCGTTTGTAGCACACACTTGCACACAGATGTTGTTATCAGATATGTGGATGGGAAGGCTGAACATGAGGAAGAATTCATGGTACAAAGTAAGCACTGTTGCAGTTTATTAATGTAAAAAGGGTCAATGGAGTTTATGTTGAAAGGGAAGGAAAGTGTGTGTTTAAATGCTGTTAGTGTAAAGCTTTCACAACTATAGCTTTTATTAATAAATCTGTAAACCAGTCTCCTGTAACATAATCAAAACTGGAATATTTGTTGTAAACGCTTCTTTTGACACTCTATTATCTTTTCAAATAAGGTACAGAAATATAGAAGGCAAAAACCAGGCAAGTAGCCTTTAATCAGAGGCTTAAAGAGATCATGTGAATGAATACTAATCCACTACTAAAAACATAGTAGTAACAATACTTAACAGATGAAAAACCTGTTGTAAGACTGTAGTTTTATGCATTTTGGCTTTTTACAGGGAGCACATAAGACTTGATGTAAAAAAGCTTTTTGAATATCCTATTTTGGAGGAACTGAGCAAAAGCAGGGCACAGAATGGAGCAAGGGTAGGCAAATTGGAACAGGTTTTCCAGTGGTGCCGTTTGTGTGATATAGATCAATTATGATCTAGACAGAGATAATTGATATAGATCAATTAAACCAAAATGGGAGTTGCATATTTTTTTGAGAAATTAGGTACCAAAACCTAATTGTTGCTAGAAATAAAATGAAATAAAACTTTTCCTACAAAATACCTACAAGCATCATTTAACTTGTGACCTACTAAAATTCTCTTTGATAACTGATTAACTGTTTTCTTGCTTGCTTTGTAACAGGCTAATGACAGTAAATAGCTTTCACTTAGCTTTTCATCTATACCTTAGTTCATTTTTTACCATAAATTGAAAAATAGAACCCCAAACAAAACATAATGCCACTCCCCTCTCCCCCAACAAACCATAACTTTGTATATGCTTTTAAAATACACTTTAACAATACACTATTCCAAAGCTTCTAGGAGTGGATTAAATAGCAGAGTGTGAACAGAACATCTCTATCTTCAGGCTTGGAGTACATTCTTTCTAGTAGCTTTGAATTTTGGAATTTGTTGGTTTTTCCCATTTCCTATGTTTTCAAGTCAAGAAACACTCTGTATATGTGATCCTAAGCTCTTAAGTGTATATACAAGTAATAACTAATTATTTTCTACATTTTCCCTCTCAATAGCAAGCAAGTGAAATTTAGATAATATCTTTTCAGAGGCTATTCTCTGTGTTGGTGTATTCTGATGCTTTAATGTAGTTGTGAACTGTTTATACTTAGTCTTCATATTTTCCAGGTGATACTGAGTATTCTACTCCCTCCTGCTATACTGATGTTGGAATATAAGACCAAGGCTGAAATGTCACATATTCCTCAGTCTCAAGATGCACATCAAATGGCAATGGATGACAGTGAGAACAACTTCCAGACTGCAGCAGATGAAATACCTATGGTAGTGTGGGGCAGAGGGAGATATTAAAAACAATATTCCTCACTTACATTTTTAAGTCAAAGAAGTGAAATTTAGTGCCAGAAAACATGTATTTTTGTGTGGGAAGTTAACAGTCCTTTTATTTTAGGAGGTTTTTAAAGAAGTGAGGATCTTGGACAGTACTTTTGAAAAGCATGACATGGAGACTCCAGCAAAACCTAAAAGACTCCCAATTACACAGAAGTTTTATGCATTTTATCATGCTCCAATTGTGAAGTTTTGGTTTAATACGGTGAGTTTTTTCCTCTGTAGTGTGTATTTTATTTGGAAATGTAGCACAGATTTTTGGGTTATTTTCCCACCATGTAGCTCTGATTGTATCAATGTTAAGCACTATCCAAAAAGCAGACAGAAAACCCCTTACCTTGCTGAGCTGCAAATGAGAAATACTTGATTTTATAAAAGTGCATGAGCACATGCTGTGCCCTTTGGTTTGGGGCTTNNNCATGCTGTGCCCTGTGGTTTGGGGTTTTTTTAATCTGTTCTGAGTAATTCTTTTCATCAGTTGCTAGCAGGAGTTCTATAACCATGTATTAGTCTCAAGTGCATGCACAGCTTCATATTAATCACTGCAATAGAAATGCTAGGATTTGTACTAAAGGAAAATAGCTGTAATAAGAGCAAAGCTT
>WEZZ01003438.1:1297-23528 GCA_013400585.1 Chloropsis cyanopogon
GAGCTGCCCACATTTTAAAATTAAGTCGTATTGACATTCTTGAAGTAAACATCCTAAATCTAACAAGACAATTGGCCAGGTTTTCTTTCCCCTACTTTTTCCTTCTTTTGAGTTTTAGTTGTAAGATCACTGTCTTAATACACATATGAGCTTCTCTTCAGGTGGAAGAACAGTAATGAAAAACAGGTAACAGTTAAAACTTTCCAGAGCCAGCAGATGACAAGCATTATTTTTATAGCCTAAAGACTGCAGCTTTATTGTAGTTTAATAGTAAATAATTAAAACTATTGTAGGAAAAGTGCAGAAAGGCTCACATTAATCCATATTTTCAAGATCTTCATGAATTCCAATGCACCTAAATGGAAGAACAACCCATTCTGATAAAATACTATCATTTTACTATGTGACAAGTACCAAGAATTCATTCTTGGCCCTGTAACCAATATGAACAAAGAGGAAATAAATTAAGAAAGAACACTAACTATGTAAGTGATGCAAAATGACACAATGAAGAAAGAATGCACAAACCATCCCATCCACAACATACAGCCAGTGGAAATCTTCCCATTAACTTCAAAGACTTTTAGATAGCTGCTAAGAGACACAGATCTGCAGCAGTTTTAGTTTAAAACATTTGCCTGCCACCCCCAGCTCCACCTCCTCTGCCCTGCCCTTCCCAGTTCAGGTATAATGGGCGGGGCAGAGGACATACAAGTTCAACATCTTCATGTAACATGTAAAACTTCAGCAAACACACCTTTCAACAGTTTCAAAAGTACCAATGAATCAAAGAATTTATTAGAATTTATAATATGCTCTTTCATGGTTAAAATTAACTAATATAAAACACTTAAAAAAAAAACCACAAACATGATTGTGCTATTGTGCTGTGATGCGCCGTTCTTCCTAGACTTTTATAGGTTTTTTTCATTCCTATATTTCCATAGAAAGACATTGATCATGATTTTTATCAAAACCATCTTCTTTTTATCAGGGCTCCTTCCCACAAAAAAATCTATTTAGTTTTTCTTTTATGAATGCAGAAGATTCTCAAGAACATCAAAATCTTTTCCCTGGGGTCTAAGCTACAGACACATATTTTTTTGCCAAGATGTGAAACAGGTGTTTTTCAATTATTTCCAATTTCAGGAGTTATAAAAGATAGCTGGATAGATGCACATGATCATTTACTTTACATGCATCATATGGTAAGGATACATTCTTGTCTATAAAGTCCATCATCAGCTTGAAAATAAAATTATTAGTGAGGTGGTACTATCATTCTCTTATGGCACAGCCAAAAACTTCCAGATAGTTATCATCATTTTACAATTTTCACTGAGGGAAATCTAGAGTTTCTATGGTGCAGAGAGAGATATTTTCTTGTCAAATTATTTGTAAGATCTGTTTGGAAGAAGCTTTGCTACATACTTTCCCAAGCATTATTTGCACTAAAGCCTGATCATGTTGGAAAACCAAAGAAAATTTAACAGCTATACTTCAGGCAGTTTGCCTGCTTATTAGACTGTGAGAGTTTAGTTAACTTGAAAAAAAAAAAAAAAGTACCACAATGCATTTATACAGCTCCTGAAATTAAGAGCTTTACTACAAAGAAAGTTTACCATCATTTACTTAACCTAATAGTAGTGTACATGAGCTCAAAAGCAAAAAAAAGGTTATATATAACACTTCGTTACACCTCAAAGCCTGCACAAAAAACAAAGGGAAGAAATATGTGGACATGCACAAAAATGACAGCTCCATCCCCTAAGTGTCCTCCTCCTTCCCTGTGTGGACATGCTGGGCTTTGGTCTCTCTATCAGAAGCCACACTGTTAATTTTTCACTTGCTTCTAAGCAGGGGTAGGAACACCTACTCAGAAATGTACCTTCTGAAAAACAAAGCCAATCAAACAAGTATTTGGACAATTCATCAAAGAAAAAGTCAGAACTGAAACGTCACATGCTCTTCTGGTAGTGTCAATCAGGCTGGGATAGGGTGAGGAGAATTTCAAGACTTCAGCACATAGCTCAAAGCTGAATCCCTTTTTCCCCAAGTGAGTGAGTGATGGCCTTTCATTGCTGATGACACTGTAACGGGCTTTCCACCTTTGTGAACTTTCTTCATTAGGTGCCAGAAACCTGCTAAGCAAATGGATTATCTACTTAAGTGACTCTCAGAGTGGGGACAGATTTCTTTCTGCATTGCATATTGCAGCAACTTCATGTCCTCCACCATCCTTCTCCCCCTCACACCACCAAAATTCATTCCCTCTGCTGTACTATCCTCTCAGTTATAGAAAAATGTCCTTTATTGCCATACCTCCATATTTGTTATTTCATAAGACAGAAAAGGACTCTGAAGGATGTCTGGTTTGAATCATCATTACAGATTGATTCCTCACCCACTTCTGTATCAATAAGGGAGCTTTATGCAGTTAACATAACACTGTAGCTCAAAACACAGTTTTATGAACTTGTAGAAAAAAAACCAAAACAAACCGAAACACAAAACCACCCTCGAATGTATGAATGATTTGAAAACACATCCTTCAGCAAGGAAGAAAACAGTGGGATAGGGCTGTTAAGTAGCCATCTCTAGGGCTGTGAGATTGCAGCACAGAGGTTCAGCCTGCTCTGATCACACATGGATTGCAGCCGGTACTTCTCACACCATGCAAGACATCACCCGTAGCTTCCCGGGTTACGCGCAGCGAGGAGGGAAGAGCTAACACCTCCCTTCCTCACATATGGCACTAGCATATGCTAAACAGACACCAGAACTGTAGAGCTACAGACGAGGAAGTGAAAAGCCCTGCTTTGATCCATGAAGGGAACAGGGTCAATTCCAGCAGTTTAACACCAGCAGTCTGTCAAAATATGGTAGACTGAGCTCCTGCGGTAAAATGAAGTAAGGGCTTAAGTGATGATCATCTGGTTGACAGCCTGCAGGTCACACTGTTAGTGCACTCACTGGTAGGATTACACAGAGGAGACAGACAGAAGGAATGCTGTTGTGAGTTAAAGTAAAAACATAAAATTTTTAAACCTAGATTATTATGCTGGAATATTAGAAAACAAGGAAGTGTTTCTGATTTCTGCTTCTGAGAAACCAAACGACAAAGCAGAGAGTTCTAGGCCAGATCTTGGCAGTGGTACCTAATATTAAAAGGCAATATAGTTTCAATTTTAAATATTTTTGGCTTAAATATTCCAGCTCTTGGCTTCCTTTTTTCCCCAGTAGGGAGAAGTTATCCACTGTTCACATAGTGACATGGCAAATTATGTTTTATTTTCATGTTACTGAATTCTGTAATTTTACCATGGCAGGGGATAAAACCAGCTAAAAATATGCCTAGTGCAGTTTAGAATGCTGCCAGTTTTTATTTGCCACTCACAAAGACATACCATGTTTGCAACCAAAGAATTTATTCTCACTATGCAGGGATAGCACAGAGCTCTTGGCTCCAACCCAGTGTGTGTGGAGATACTGATTTTGTATGCTCAAATCACAGCTGTATGTCTGGTTACCTGCAATCAGAGAAAATCAAACAGGTAGAGAGCTGCTGTAAGCACTGTGCCAAACCTAAGTACCTAATAGACATAGCATCGCCCCAGTCCATGTTGTCATACAGGCCATCTTAAGAATCTGCTGAGGAAGAGCAAGGTTTTACTATAATGCTGATCAAGTAGTCACTGTCAGGGGTAATCCATGCTTTGTTGGAGCTCCTCAGCTCCCAGGAATGCAGTCAGGATCTTTCCTTGGCCCAATTCTCTCAAGTAAGCTGATCTAGAGTTTAAAATCGTGAAGAAGAAATTCACTTTTTCCCCTGTTTTTTTTTCCATAGATTAATTTTCTAACAGTGCAGTGAACTGTCATGATTCACCCAAAATCAGATTCAGAGTTCCCAGTAAGAAAGCCAGGAGGCAGCAGTCTCAGCAGCAGCAAACCATTAGATCAGTCTGGCTGCTTTGTGTAATCTCGGCCTATGTTCAAAAGGCCAGCAATTATGCTGTTAGCTGTGGCCAGAGAAGTGGGGAAATGGCAAGGAAGACATCTACTAGAAGACTTTAATCCAGTCTTTCACAGCAATCAGTGAAGTATTAATTCTGCCCATTTCTTTTGCATAGGCAAGCACAAAAGGGATTTTTTTTATAGCTACAGACTAACACTTAAATTTCAAAGCACTACAGAGACACTTTAGTACAGAGCACAAATTTGACAACTATAGAAACAGCAAGTGGGTTCAGATGAGGAGAAAGATTTCAAGCTTTATTACTAACTTGGCTGGGAAGCTAAAAAAATTGAAAGCAAAAGCAGTCTGACAGGTGCCAGAGAAGCAATTGAACTGAGGTAAACTTGGAAGTCCATTCTAGTTGTACAGAAAGCTAAAAACAATTTTATTCCAATTCACTGATATCCTGTTCACGCAGAGGGAAGCAGAAAGTTTTGAAGCCCCAGGTCAGGGAAGCCAGGGGTCCAGCCACAGAGCAGCTTAAAACCCAAAATGATTAAAGAAACTAACTGTACACCTTGCTTCAAAAAACATAAGCTGTATGCTCCAGGCCTCACAAATATCATGGTCCTTACATTAGAAGCAGTGCAGCTTAGAGAAATCACTAGGCTGCCTAGCTCAAAGCTTTAAGTAAAATAAATAAATAAATACCTTAGCTTTTAAAAACAAGGAGAACAATCACAATGTAAGATCTCAGGAGCTGAGAAACCTGCCAAAGATCAGCTTTCAGGACTTAACATTTCAGGGAATACACATCTCTACAGATCTCTACAGGACGTGCAGCTTTGTTTGTGGTACCGTATCTTGAAGTGTGCTTCCCGCATGAATTCTAAAAAAATGGCACCAAGGGTGGGATTCTGTGTTTATTGCCTCCTAAGGAGCCATCATTTATAAATGAAAATACAGTATTTGCTATAGAGTAAGCACCAGATTCTACAGCTTCTCTCAGGATCTTGCACAGAATGTCAGTTCCTGTTTTACATCATTAACTAAAGGAAACACCTCTCCAGAGACGATACTCTGGCACAGCTGAGTAGTAATTTCATCATATTCAAACTGAATTCTCCATTTCATCAGCACAAAGAACCTCCAAAGATTTTGCACAGGGATAACTTGCATCTATGTATATAATGTCACTAAATGCTGTACAAAAAATGGACTAAATCCAGCTTGCTTGCTTTCATTTACACCTCATGCTTCTTAGCTTTTGACAGATAACAATAGGACAAACTAATGTTTGTCTTTCTAAAGCATTTTTATTTTCTTTAGTTTTTAAAATAAACTAAAGCATCCAGATACAAACATAATTTCACAAAATGAACACATTTAGAGGGAATAAAGTGCTTTGTGGAACTGCCTATCAGTGTAGAATTGCAATTTTAAAATCAAAGTTATGTGGTGACTATTCTCTGTAAATATACAGAACTACCCAGAAACCATGCTTTATTCAGCAGAAATGGAAAGCAAATCAATTTACTGTACTCAGGTGATGTCAGATAAACAAAGATTAAAAACAGAGAAAACGTGCATAAAGGCAACACTGGGGATACTGGCAAAAAATACGAGAAAAAAATGATGGGAACAGAGAGAAAAGGAAAATTTACTAATTTAATTTACGTTTTCATCCAAAATCTATAGTACTAGGAATAAAGACAGATGCAACTAAATGTATTTAGATACTTTAAATAATAATAGAATAAATAATAAAATAGTATATAAAACTTTTTTTGTGATGTCAATATCAGAAAGTGAACTGCAACTGTGATAAACTGAACAGTGATAAATTCAATATCAGCAGGCCACAGAAAAGTGTGTATATACACAGTGCATACATCTCTTGCTGTTTCCATCACTAAACAAATTCATACCCAGTTATACATAGTTACCAGTCCCAGTTGCTGCTAAAAATCCCCACATCATCAATCAAGCTCAGCTGCTCACACAGAATGTATCATTCGAAGGCCCATGTTAAACCCGACAGCCAAGGTAATGTTGATGAGAGCAAGATTATAAAGTAAGTTTGACATTTTTATGCTAAATCAATTCTGAGTGATGTGTGGATAAAAAATTTAATTTATCCCAAAGTGATAAATTGCCACTGCTTCAATGATTGCACAAAACAGCCTGGGCAGTTATCCTCGCATTTTCCTCAACAAATCTGTGTCCTTCCATAGATCTACACATAACCCATTCTGTGCAGAAAAGAACTTTGCAAGTGGAATAAATCAACCTCAAGTTTAAGCTGATAACTGTTACATAAATTAAGAATGGATCACCACAGCATTCAGACAGTCATTACAATCATTCTTTAAAAAAAAAAAGCAGCAATCCTACTACATAACTTCAAATACAGAACCACTTAAATCCACAGAAGAAATGTAGTAGCTCTTTACTATACAAATTAAATAAGCTCCAAATAAGATAAAAATCTCTCTGTACGGTTTCCCAAATACATACTTTATCTAAACCTTCTCCATGGCAAACTCCTATTGCATCAGTCTTATATTCACACTTGTTTTGTGTACCATGGATCCAATACTACCCCTTATCTCAGCTGGAAGGTCGACAAACAGTTGAAAAATTATGAAGAGAAGCTTTTTTAACCATCTTGCAGCACAAATAGGCCAGCATTTTTCAGTCTAATTCAGAACCCGGACAGGCAGCCTAAGAGACCAGCTGTGGTCAGGGTTTGGTTTCCCTTGCCCTAATACAGACCACAGAAACTTCACGAGCAAGTGCTGCATCTCAGCTGGGATGCCAGAGCTAAGAAACAAGCCCTGGGCATTGTGGCTACAGGACACACAGTGTAAGTTCTACCAGGAGATCAGGTCCTTGTTCCATTATCTTCACCTTACTGCCCTGCCCCAGAGTAAGAATATACAGGGTCACCTCCAGCTCTACACAGGGCATGCCAGGGTCCAAGATGTCCATACAGACACAGCCAAAGACTATTGCCATCCCCCTTTTCATATGCAGTTTACTGAGTCAGTCTGCAGATGCACTAGATTAGAGAGAAGAAAAAAAGTTGGTTTTTTTTATATTGCGTATGGAAGATATGCTCTGTCAAATTGCAGTCTGTCAAACATGGTTGCAGTCACCCACGTACAATATGAAATAATTAAAAAAAAAAATGTAAGTAGTGGAATATCACAGAAACAAAAATGACCATCTGAGAGGAAAAAAACCCACATATATTGTAAACATATATTATACAGAGACCAAGGCATGCCAACTTCAGCTAAAGGAAAGGAAGGACTCCAGTGATGACCTGATGACCTGAAAGGTCTATAACTCACAAGATGACAAAAGTGGATTAACCAAATATACTCTTATAGAACTGATCTTTATATGACATTCTCCAGGTAGGAATGCTGAAAGCAAATGAATGAAGGAACATAAACAAACCAAAGACATACTAAAACCAGACAGAGGTCTTGAGTAAAAGCATAAAATCAGGATGATCAAAACAGAGTTTCTATTACTAGAAGTCAAATATTCTTAAAAATATATCTTGTCTAGTCATTTGAATATTAGAAACATCTGATTAAGAAATCACTCTGATTGACAAGACAACCACACTGCCTTGATTCCCATGAATATAACTTGTTCTCTGTGATGAGAAAGGGTAACTGCACAGAATTTCTGAAAGCCTCTTGCTAAAACTGGGATTCCAAGGCTTCTTAGGCTGCTTGCAGAGAGATGCAAAAGCTTCAGGAGACTGTAATTAAGACCAAGTGCTGATGATCTTTAAGGTTCCTTCCAGCCCAAACCATCCTATGACTCTATGACTTTCAGGCATGGAGCAAAGTCAAGGAAGACTCTTGTCCTCATGTAGCTCATGGTAGAAAATCACATGGTCTGTCAAAAGCCTGTGTAAAATTGAAACATTTGCACTCCTCTGACCCAACCTTTTCCAATAAAAAAAATTACTTCCTTCAGATTTCGGTAGAGTTTTAAAAGGATTATCAACAACGGGAAAGTTATAAATTCAAAGTCACTCAACTCTTGAGTGGAAACACTAGGAAAAAAGCTCTTTAGTCCCTGCCATCTGTAGTTGTGGTCTCTTACTACAAAATTCCTTCTCATAAAATTTTCACCTGCTGTTTTTCCCATCCTCTCCTTATTTCTTAGCTTTCCATGAGGATACACAAGGCTGGGACACTGGACATGTTTGGTATAAGAAATACTAAAATATGGGAAACACTTTGTTTCATTTCACCAGGTTGCTTTTCAGATGGATCAGTCCCTTAATTTGGTCACTGCACTGACCACACCACACTTCTGTCAGTAAAGCTGGCCAACAGTGGGAATGGACATCAGGGAGCAGCAACATCAATCTGATCCTGCCAGAACATGTCACAACATCAAATGACAGTCTCTCCATTAAATTAATTAACCTTGATTTAATTAACAAGTGAATTAAATCAGTCCTCTTTCAGAGACAAAAAGCCATGTTGTCAATAAGATCCTAGACTCGCGACAAGCTCGGATCCTAATGCACTACATCTGCTCGTGAGCAGACACTGTAAGCAAAGAGTATTATTTAAGAAGGTGAAAATCTGTCAGTGTCATGGGGGTTTATAACACTTCACATCTCTGCATCTGAAGCCCTCAGAATACCTGATGTGAAGAAAAAAACCCTCGTGCTACCTTCCTCCTGTAGCTACATTGCCTTTTAGGCCTGTAACCAAGTGATTACTGCGAGTTCAGGAGAGATCTGCACATGTGCTCTTGTACAGGGTGAACATGCTGTGATAGGACAAGGGGTAACAGCTTATAACTGAAAGAGAGCAGGTTTATATTAGATCACAGGAAGAAATTCTTTACTACAGGAGTGGTGAGTCACAGGAGCAGGTTGCCCAGAGAAGCTGTGGATGCCACAGCCCTGGAAGTTTTCAAGGCCAGGCTGGATGGGGTTTGGAGCAACCTGGTCTAGTGGAAGGTGTGCCTGCCCATGGCTGCGGGGGTGGAAATAAACGACCATTAAGGTCCCTTCAAACTGAAACCATTCTATGATTCTATAAAGTACCACTGCTCTCCCCACCAACCTCAAAAACACTTTCCATGGTTATCCAAGAGGTAGAAATATGGGTTTGAAATTTAATTTGATTATTAATATAATCTTTTCTGAGAACAGAAATAGTACAATTACTCAGTGTTATACTTGGTAGGCTGCCTCAGGCAAGAGGAAGCGTATATCCGTATATCAAGTCTGCAGATTCTCTTTACCATCTTTTACATTTATCTTTTACATTATGATTCCCTTTTATTTCTTAGGAATGCTTTGCTTGGGGAACATTATAATACATCATCAAGTATCTTTTACGCTTGTGCAAGTGCTCATCTCCTCAGTCTTAATTCTTCATTAAGATGACTGTCAGCTGTTGTTTTGGGCAATGGAGTTTTTAAACCAGAAATAAAACCAGAGCAGAACGACCTCACATTTTAAAACTAAAAGAATGGCATAACTAAGGTAATCACTCCTCCAGTATTCTGCATTCAAAGCTATACAAAACCAATAGTGAGAAATACCACTAGACAAAATGATACAATGCTGATAGATTATGTGTTGATTTACATGAACATCAACATATTGGGAAACATTACAAACCATTTAATCTACCATCAGAGTAGAGAACATTTAGGAATGAAAAAAGACCAATAGTGCTTCATACACAATTTGGCTTTAGGGACCAGATGTGTTATAGCTTCCATATGTCTCAGCCTACTAAATGCATTTTTAATGGCAAGTTCTTGCAGAGCAAAATCTGTACAGTTGCCTGGGTAGTCTGTCAAAAGGCAAAATTTGCCCTGAACTTTATTTCAATGATACTTCTACATATTCTGGGAGCACCACAGAGGTCACAGTGGGATGGAAGCATCCGACTCAAACTACAATGAGCCTTTTTAGATATTCTATCAATTTCTAGGGCATTAAACATAGATTATTGTTCTTATGACTCGGTATTTCCAGCCCCATTGATTAAGCATTTTGAAACTTCCCCTAGATAGTGATAGATCAGTAGTACTGGAGGACTACCCGACCAATCACACACTTGTTTATCAGAACAAAACTGTTGCAAGAAATTGGCCCTCCATCAACAGCACTCTGGGTGCTACAGTTCCTCGGACCTTTCAAATTTCAGACACTTTTTTCTTGTCCTCTACTGGCTCTAAAGGGCCCAAAGACCCCCATTGGAAGGAAACCTAGCAGAGTCCTACATTTCATTGTACAAACGGAAGCTTGGGACAAAAAAGCACAGAATAGTCTTACATGAAAATTACTTTTTCCAAGAGGAGTGAAGGGCAAAACAGGTGTTAATTGGTGCACCCAAATGTGCCATTTGGCACATAGTGGTATCAGGATTTCTTCAGAGTTCCCTGACATGCATTGTTCATTAAGCCAACATCAAAAAAAAAAAAAAAAACCCAACATGTTTTGTATGATAACTACCATTCCTTCATTTTCAACAATGTTTCAATGGTATAAAGATCAAATTTCTATTTTAGTAAAAATTTTCCAGATGTAAAGGATCTAAACTCTAATTGAGATCTAGTAGGACTTAGGGTTAAGAAACACTGCCAAGGGTTATCTGAATGCATTATCACCAGACAGGTGAGCCATTATAAGCTTTTATAGCCACTTTAAAGAATCACAGAACAGAGTTAGATGGGACCTCTGTAGATCCTCTAGTCAAACCTCCCTGCCAAGGCATGATCGCTTAGAGCAGGTTACATAGGATCCAGGTACGTTTGGAATGTCTCCAGGCAGGGAGATTGCACAACCTTCCTGGGAGGCCTATTCCGGTGCTCTCAATGTAAAGATGTTCTTCCTCATGTTCAGGTGGAATTTCTTATGTTTTAGTTTACAGCAGTTACTCCTTATCTGGTCCCTGGGCACCGCTGAAGAAAGTCTGGCACCATCCTTTCAGATATTTACGTATATTGATGATGAGATCCCATGTCAGTCTTCTATCGATTAAGCAGGCTCAGCTCCCGCAGTCACTCCTCATATGAGAGATGCTCCAGACCCCCAGTCAGCCCGAATCCGCTGGACCCTCTCCAGGAGTTCCTTGTTTTTCTTCAACTGTGGAAGCCTAAACACAGTACTCCACCTGTGGCCTTGCTAGGGTGGGGTAGAGCAAAAGGATCATGTCCTGTGACCTGACGGCCACACTCTTCCCAATGCGCCCCAGGACACCATTGGCACCCCTGGCTGCAAGGGCACTGCTGGCTCATGGCTAGTTTGTCATCCACCAAGACTCCCAGGTCCTTCTTTCAGAGCTGCTCTCTAGTAGGTCAGCCTGTACTGGTACTTGGGGTTATTTCTCCCCAGGTGCAGGACCGCACACTTGCTCTTGTTGAATTTCTTTAGGTTTCTCTCTGCCCAATTGCCCAGGCTCTCAATGACTGGCAGCACAACCTCCAGGTGTATGAGCCCGTTTTCATATCATCATCAAACTTGCCAAGGGTACATTCTATCCCTTTACTGAGGTCATTGATAAACAAGTTGAATAAGACTGGACTCGGTGTTGATCTCTGGGGAATGTCACCTGCTCCAGACCTCCAGCTGGATTCAGTTCTGATGATCACGACCCACTGAGCTCTGCCATTCACCTATTTCTTGATCCACCTCACTGTCCATTCCTCTAACCCACATTTCTTGCGCTTACGTACAGGGATGTTATGACAGAGCTTTGCTGAAGTCAAGGTAGACAATATCCACTGCTCTCCCCTTATGGACCCACCCTGCCATCACAGAAGGTTATCAGATTGGTCAAGCATGATTTCCCCTTGGTGAATCCATGCTGACTACTCCCAAAGAACAATCTATATTTAGTCAAGTTTGAGTGCAAAGGCAATTCAGTCAGACAAAGTACTCCAGATCTGCTGCATGTTACCAGGCTGTGCTCAGGCTGTTCACCGCTGTGACTCGTAGCAACCTTAACATGACTGCATACTTGATACCACAGAGTAATATTTCTACATGTCTAAAAACACAGATTCAAGATGTATGTTATTGATCAGTCATGTGAGAGCAATCTTAAATATGGACAAACATCCAGACAAAAGTTTCAGTGATCTTCTTTTGTTCCAGAAAAAAAAATTAAATTAGGATACATGAAGGGGTAATTCTGTTGTAACTTCTCAAAACAAACAGATCTTTAAACTCATGGTTTTGTAGCCCCTAATAAGGTTAATTGCATGTACAATTTTCAAGACAACCTGAAGATTCCAGTCTGTAAAGGCAGCTTCATGTAGGAAACAGATTTTCACCTTAAGACATTGTCATGAGTTATAAAGAAGATCAAATTCCACTGTAGTCAAACAAAAATTTTACTACTTTTTGAATGTCAAAGATGGCTTTTTCCTTATCTACCACCTGCAATAAAATTCCATCTGAAGTACCTTAGAGAACATTCAGCCTCTAATTGTTATTTTACTGCTTTTAGAATCCTGTAGTGAGCAATCATTTAATTACTGTCAGTGATGGTAAGTTTTCAAACAAATACCCTCTTAAAGAAGCCCACATGCATATTTCATACTCAGAAAAATGCAAGCACCTTCAAACTCATGAAGAAAATAAAATAGTTTCAGATACAATGGTCTAATCAACCACTAGATTTACAAGACACCTCACACAAACTTACACTACTAAATACAAGCTTCTTTGCAAGTGATTTAACCTTACTATTATGCCTCTTTATTCTGCAATTTGCTCTGGAGAAATACTGGAGAAACTCCACCATTTTGGACGTGCAAAGTTCTGTTTCTGTTTAAACAAGGATGTGCTTGCATAGATCAGATTGAATATCAGTTAGCCAACAATTAGTAAAAAAACCTCCAAACATATACTTTAGCATAGTTGTCAATTACCCTGAAATTAAAATTCAACACCCAATCACTCAATCTAAAAAGCATAAGGGACATACATGGAAAGAGAGATCACTTTGAGGAGTTTCTTTGTTGGGGTTTTTTGTCTTGTTTGTTGCAAAGGAGATTTGTTCCTCTTTGTATATTGACTTTAAAAACAGAAGTTGTTAAAAAAAATTTTTGGAGGGTATAAAAATGGGGAAAACTCCCAGCATACTTGCTTCACTAGGCAGTGAAGGTCTTTCTAAAATGAATATTGTAAATTTCATGTCAAAGTCACAGTACTATTCATTTATCCTCACATTAAAGCTGAGCTCCTGTTTCCTCTGACATGTATGTTTATTGGAAACTAGAAAATGTATAAATTTTATCAAAGCCAGACTTTTTACTTGGCACACTCTTCTAAAACATAACATGTCGGACAGAGGTTACTTATTAAATCGTCAGATAGAACATCTTATCCCCATAACTAACAATTGCCTTTCTCCCCTCCCATAAATCCTAGCAGATTAGTGTGTTTATTGTTAAAACCTTCACACATATCAGACCTTAAACCTCTAAATGCCAAAGAGTCTTCAACACTTGTTTTGTTTCTTAAGGAAACTATGAACAGTGAGAACATTTTGCAGTAGTTCGGGCTTGCTTCAAGTGCTGAAACAGATCAGAGCGGTTGTAGCATAGTTACAATCACATACTCTAACAGTATCTTTTAAATTGGCTGTAAGATGTTACTTTCACTTAATGTTAATTCAGTAACATGATAGGCACATTACCTCAGTTGATGAAGGCCAAGGCCCTGTGGAAACACATGATATATGTATTATACTTAATTTTGCCATCTCTGAAACTAAGTATACAGGTCTGCACCATCTACAGAAAAAAACCTTATGAAATGAGATACGGCTTCTAGCTAAGTAGTTAATATCAACAAAATTTCTTTGGAGTCATGGAAGAAGTAAACTGATCGTGTTTCTAGCAACGTGCATTATCTAAACCATAAGAATATGCCAGGTTTTGTTCTGAAGCAGGCTTTTTGATTTTATTAAACAATATGAAAACAACCTCATTTAGAAGTAAGAATCAAATAGGTCAGATTGAATTCAAATATGTTCCCCCATTCAAGAAGTTCTGTGAATTTAAGAGACTGTCAGCACTTAGTCTGAACATTTTGAAAACCTTCTGTGCATTTGCCTCTATCTGCTTCAGTCTGGATAGGAGACATGAGACAGTGACATGACTTCTCAGCCTGAGACTTAAATCTAAGATGATATATGGGGTGTTATTTTCAGAACTCTAGATTCCTACACACTTCTATATTAAAAACTGATTATTGTGTTTTAAGTTATAGTGATTAGATTTGCTTGTTATTCAGAAGATATGTTCCCTGTGAACAAATTAACTGGAGTGGAAGAAAATTGCTTTCTTGTTGACTTACCTAGACATCTCTTCAAAATTTTATTGAACATATAACATTTTGTATTTATATAAATACCATCATTAAATTACTTTACAGTTTTATAGAAAAGCTTGCACCATTTTGCTTACATAAACCGCGAGTGAATTAGTCTTTCCCTCAGCTTTACCTTTCAAACTGTTCCAGCCCACTTGAAAAGGAAGTGTGGTGCAGAGAGAAAAAACAATACAGACCTCTTTTTCAAACAAATAAATTCTAATATTTCTTCCATTTAAAAACAATGTCTCTAAAGATAAGTTGTTCAGAGTATACATGCAAAACAGGGACACTTATCTGAACTTCCCCGATAAGCTGATAACAGGACTGTTGTTAAAGCAGTCAAATGGATTCATTCATAGAGTTTAAGAAATGCTTAAGCAAGAAGGATTAATTACTACTAAAGTGACTCCCAAACCATTAAATTTTATCAAATGCACTTCCTTTGATCAGATAGTACTTGACAGCTGTCAAAATGTTAAGCTTTAAAAATATCACTAAGCTTAGAACTACCTCCAGAGGATTTTGATTTTCTTATTAACACCCCTGTAAGGATAGCATTATCAACTTCATACTGATAATTTTCTCCTTTTCAACAAATTATTAGTGAATAAAGGTATCAGATATATTGCAATAATGAAAGAAAACTTGAATTAGAGTTTCAGAGTTAACAAAATGATCTGGCAAACATTAAAATACAATTGGTCAGATAATCACAGGTCTCACACAGCGCCCACAGGTTGTCCCTGCTGAGCAATGACGATGCCTGAAAGGTAACAGGGATACAGCAGTTGGATGGTGTTACAGCATGATCACTGTGACAATGCTCCTGCAATTGCATTTTGCTCAGCTATTCAGTCATTCAGGTAGGGTGCTTAAGTAGACTGCTGACATGTGAAAGCACTGCTTCTTTGAATATTCTAAGTGAAGCACTTACCCTGCAAATGTCATTGTTATTTTGATCATGGTGTTCACAAAATAGTGAAGGGCTAATGGAAGCTCCAAGTGAACTCTATGCAATCCAAAACAAACAAAAAGAAAGTCTCTGAATTATTATTAGCCTTCTACTTCACTAGATTACAGAGTTGCATCCCAGCATGACATCCTGCACCTTACCTAAAGCCTTATGCTAAAATAACAAGACTTTTCTCCAGCTTTACTCAGTACATGTTATACTTCTGCTAAAATACACAAAACTACTTCCTCACAAGATTTTTTAGCAAGTCTGTTCCCATTCAAGGGAAAAACCAATTTTAAAGCACCTTCTCAAGAGACAAATTTAAGACAGTTTTAATTTACTCTTAAAAACTGTATCTATACAAACTCTTTCATCTAACATGTCACAGTTTTTTTCGACATACGAGTATTTTATCTTGATGCATATACACACTGATAAAGCACATAAATTAAAATTAACTGTCCTGATGATGCATCCTTAACTGGTTTATTCACACTTACCTTCCTCATAACATTGTCTTTTTGGGTTTTTTTTTTTTTTTTTTGAGCATTTACAGGGAAATTTCTCCCAGATTAAACCCTGCCAGAAACAGATTCATTTGTATTCCCAGATCTTCATTAAATCCCTTTAGTCCAAGATGCAGAACCAGTAGTAGACAGATTTCATATACCAAAGACTACAACAAAAAGGAAAACTACATAGCACTGGAAAAGACAAATATCTGTCAATGGAAAGGTAGGAATCAAGGCCCATTGTTGAACTTGCTGGCTGCAGCCTGAAGACTATTTGAAAATAATGTTCTCTGACTATGAACAAAACACCAGACTTTTGTTGTTGTTTACGATGTGAACTACGAGTGTTTGCTTAGGATCTAAAACTAGAATTGGTGTAACGAGCTAAAAAGATAACTTTTAGAAAGATATTCTTAAACGGCTTGGGAAAAAAATAAAAACTGTTCTTGCTGCCATTGTCATTTGCAAGACCTGTAACAGAGCTGTCTTGTGATTTCATGCTGTAGGATCCTAAGTGGAAGCCAGTGTTCCCCACTGAGGTACCACACAGCCTTCTCATTGCCCCCAGATCCTCCAGCACAGGCTGGTCAGAGTCCCAGCCCCAGAGGAGTGGAAGTCTCCAAGTGCTGCCATGCCCAAGGGCTCCTTTCACAACAGCAGCTCAGTCCTCATCTTGACTGTTACTGAGACTGCAGAGAAACTGCAGTCAGCCTTCCCCACATTTAATCCAGCAAGCTCTCACTGGTGGAATTTTCACTGATAAAAAAAACCAACTTGTAAATTTAATTTGGTTGAAGTGACCCAAATAAGTATTAGAGACTTTTTGCTTGCTCTGCCTTAAAGATTTCCACTGAAACACTGGATGAGGATAATTTTCAGGCAGCATTAATGCCTGAGTACACACCTCTACCATGCTGCAACTGCTACCTGAGAGATGGGGGCACATTTTGCAGTATGACTTCATTGGTGTTTTGTCAGTCAAGAAATCCATTGCCGTCCTGAACAAAACCCCAAACCAATACGCTTTAGCCAGAGATCTAAAAAAATGAAAAGAGTGAACCTACCAGTCAGAAATTCTTGCAAAAAAGAAGGGTGTTTACATCAGTAAAAGAGGGGTGGCAGAGACTACAATTCAGATTAAGGCATGACCAGATGCATATGAAATAAGCAGCTCAAAAGTAAAAGTAGATATAGCAAAAAAACAATGCAGAAATAGACCATTAAAAGACAATTAGAATCCCAAGGAGGAAAGACAGGCAATGAAGGAACAGATTGATAATTATAAACTGCAAAATGGAACATTAGGTTAGCAAGATGATAACGCTGCATAGATGAAAAGGAAAACTGTTAAAAAACAGCAAGTCAACAACAAAAGAGAGGAAAAACAAGATAAGTTAAAAAGAAAACATCTGCAATACATGAAAAATCTTTCTGTGATTGATTTAGCGTTTACTTTCTTCATTTCTAGTTTTATACTTTCTCTAACTCACAGTATCACATACATAGAATCCTTAGCTCCAGCAAAGAAGAAAGAAAATGATCACCCCTTGTACAACAATCATTACAGCTGAATTTTGCTTTTTGTCCTGAGAAACCAGTGGTGTTGATCTCACACCTTACACCTCCCTTCCCCGACACAAAGGTACCTAGCATGCAGCTTCACCATTCAGCCAAGCGAGCCTGATGACCACAGACAGCCACGGTGAGCTGTGCACTCAGCACTGGCATATTCATCTGTTCAGGGCACAGCAAACTAAGCAGTCTTTAAAAACCCCAAACAAAACCAAGCTAACATCACCACTGCCATCCCTCACAGGATTCACAAGTTTAACTCCCTCAAACGGCAGACTATATCAGACGAGCTAAATGCTCATTTCGAATATGAGACCAGACAACAGGATTGGAACAGGACTAACACAATGCCTCAGTGGCAGGTAATTAAGTTGGATTAGTTTAGCTGAGTCTTGAAATCACATTTGAAAATCCTGCACATTTTCCCTGCCAGCTGAAGATCCGTCAATGGAAGAGTCATAAGTAGGAGAACAATTAGCAATTGAGTAGCTTTCTGTAAGATCTTTGTCAAAATGCATCTCTCTGGCCTTTATATATTATCCATTTCTGCGTAATAAAACGCACTGCACTAGCAACTACATGTATTCCTGGTGAGTTTGTCTCAAATTAAGTTAAATTGGGCCGTCTACATCTCATCTCTGGCCTCATTTTCAGCACTAACAGCCTTCCTTAATAAATCTGACCATCACCTGCTACACCCTGTAGCCCAAGGTCACTAACACTCACCTGGAGCTTGACAGCTGGCAACTCTGGAAACCATGGACCCTTAAAGGAGCTGAATTGGTGCCTCTCTTCTTTAACAGTCTTCAAGAACTTTGTATCCAGCCTCCACAGGAGCAGAATGAGGTAATTACATTTCAAGTGGCCAATAGACTTCCCCTTGGCTGCTGTCTCCCCTGGCTAGGAACGGTTGACAAAAAAATCTCTTCCAAGCTTTGAAAGTAAGTTTCTCCTCGGGCTGCAGAAGAGTTATCACAGAGTCATTGAGGGATCGGCTGCTTGACAGACTTGTGCGACAAGCAGGAGTCATTTGCTTCTTTTACAGCTTCCTTTGCAGCTTTGGGCTCTAACTCTTCCCCAAGAACTCGGATAATGTCAGGTGTGCTGTCTGCAGTGGGCTACAGGTGGCAAACAGGACGTGACAAAAATTTGTGTTCCTCCACATAGTAGCCCATCTAATTCCAAAACCTCACACACTTCCAATCTGCATCAGTCTGGGCAAGCAATGAAAATGGAAGAATGCAGGATCCTAAAGAGGCTTTTGACAGACAGTGTATTTTTGGTAAATGAACATCTGAAGAACAGTACAAACATTTTGATACTACTCCAAAATAGCTCAAAGTCTGTCTTGAGAAGTATCAATAACAAAGAGCAAAAGCCACCAGAACATAAAAGCTGTTGACAAAACTGTCAGTGCTGTGCAGCGTTTGACAAGAAGTAAAAGAGCCAGCCTGGAGCTTAGAGGGAAGAAAATGAAATCCACCACCCAACCCACAGTCACCCAACACCCACCCCTTAACCTCGAAACAAAGCCTGACCCTCACCACTGCCCTGCCCATGCACAGACAGTAAAATCCAGCAGACACATTACACAGACTGGACTGTCCTCACAACTAGACTTTAATACAAAACCTCAATAAAAGGCTGAGCATTCACTTTATACTGACATTACCATGAAAAACAAAAACTAGTGTCCTTTAAAGACAAAGTACTTTTCCTTCTTGAATTTTAGACTGAAACACATGTAGAAAACACTTCTTTGAATACCATTTCTGGTTTGAATACAAGTTCATTTCAGAAACATAAAGGAAAACTTAATTTCATTTTTCTGGTCAATGACAAAAAAGAGAACTGACTAAATGAAACCTTATTTGCATTACAACTGTTAACAAAAAATACTTTTTCTGCCATTGTTAATAAGCAAAAAGTCCTAATTCTTTCTTTGTAGGTCACTCTCTTCTCTCTTTTTTATTAGAAAAGTGAAAATAGATTGGAGTGGAAAACAAAAATAGGGAAACGAAAAATTAAATAGCAATTTTCTGCAATTATCCTAAAATTATAAAGAATAGTTTGAAAAAAATCTTTGTTATTAAAGACCACTAGGAAATGAAAAATTGCAACCAATTGTATAATGATACCCACTAATCTCCTAAGATTCATAAATTAATTCAATACATTCATCCTCTCAGTATGAACCTATTGTGTTGTGGCTTCTTAATAACTACTAGAATAAATATCATAAATTTCTCTAAAATTTCAGCTACAAATCACACTCTACCATATCTTCATTTTACATTTTTGGGTTTCCAGAATATTCAAACTATGCTATGCTATTTCATAGCATTTCTCTATAATGCTTTTATTTATCTCAAAGTCCTGCAAAACCAGATATTTAGTGGGGGTTAAAAAACTTTTACATTCTTCTTCAAAAAGTTTTTTTTTATTCCCCTCATTCTTTTTTTTTCCCAGTGAGACCTACTAGAGATAAATCTCCCACTACTCTGTTTGAAAATGGAACATATTGAAAAGTTGATTGAAAATCATTTCTATGATATAGGATGTGTTTTAGGTGGTGATAATTTAGGCCAAATGTTTCATTCATATAGGGTTTTATCCACTTGGATTTCTAAAAATGGGGTTTATTTTGGCTTGTCGTTAAAATGAAGCAGCAATCTTGCTTCTGTAGCCTAAATCACAAGTAGTTGAGTCACAAAATGAGCTTCTGTTTGACTTCCTAGTTGTAAGCAGTTTGGGAAGTCTAACATTAGTCTGTTTTAGTGACAGAGAGAAGGGGCAAGAGAAGAGGTTGCTTTTGTTTGTCATCATCCATATGACAGAACACACTCAAATAATTTCAAATTTTTCTGCACCTCTGATATTTGCAATATAATGGTTTGCAACTTTATCATGTTCATTACCATACCATAGGACCCAAAGTAATCGGTTTTGTATAGAAAACTAACAGAAATATAGCCTTTTCAAAACCAAAAATTTTGATGTATTAATTTTCAGCAATGTTGAAGTATAGAGGGACATGATGATTTTATCTGAACAATAACATTGACTCTGTTAAACAAATAAGAATATTCTTGATCAAGAACTAAAATTTCAGGCAAGTCTGTTGTCAAAATTCTAAGCAACTGAGAAGAAAGCACCAGCAGAAAAACTTGCTGCAAACCTTGAAAGATATTTTAACATCCCTTATTTACAGATAAGGAAATTATGCACAGATGTTACATCCAAGGAGGATATGTACTTAACTGAGAATAAACATCCAGAATTAGCAAGCTCACCTCTGAATAGATACATTGCAGAGAAGCACTCAACCCACACCTGTGTAATTGCATCAAGCAGATATCTTAGGTAACAGGCTTGTTGCTAGGATTCCTAGGGACCTCTCTCAATGTGCTCCTCACTCTTTCAAGCCCATGATTTCTCTTAGGATGCTTTCAGAGAGAACTTGCTTGGCCTGTTTGAATGGAGATCTTTTTAGCTCACAGATACATTTAGAATGGACATTTTTTCCTACATGAATTCCTTTTATTTGTTTCTGCTGAACCGATGTTATGGCTCTGGTTAATAAATGCCTCCTGTTTTTGCTATTGCAGCTGATGGAAAGGGGACAGTGGAGGGCAATAGAGGTGCTTTACAACATTTAATGAAGGCAGATTAGAGTTCACTGGCAGTAGTGGCATTACAAAGACTGAAAAGACAGAGCAAAACAGCTACTGCATGATTCAGTTGTTCAAGGATCTTGGTTTTATCAAAACTTGCAAGCCTGGTACAAGAAGATGGTGCTTGTGCATGGCTGGTGTGCTGCAATCACATCGTAGTTCACAAACAGCAACAGCATCATGTAAGAGAGATTCCCATTCTTGGACCTATGTGAGAAACTTGCCATGACCCTTGTTAACAGAGACATAGAACACATTTCCAGGGGTAGTCTGTTCACTGTTAATAAGTCATATGAGGAGATCTTTGGTTTATTCTACAGACATGCCTGTTATTGCTTATATCAATGCCATCATATTGGCTGCTAAGTGGCCTTCTGCACCTCCCTGAAGCCACCAGCTCCACAGGAAAGCCTGCTGTTCTCCAAAGACACAAAGTAGTAACACTCAAACATGATGAGAAAGGAAGGGATGCAAACATCAACATGAGCCACACTAAGCTGGCCACACCATCTTACAGAGGAAAGCCAGTATTTACCTGTTCTGTTATTTTTGTTGTATTAGACCATAAGTAGGCAGTGTGGCTGCTCAAACATTTAATGGAACCCTGCCTTGACATATAAGAATATACTCCAACATCCAACCACTATTGCTGTTCTCTTTGTGTTTTCTGTATTAGTAGTAGAGCATCTGCAGAGCACTAGAGGTCTGTGAAAGGTCCTATGCACACTAAATTACTGTTTATTGCTCTTCCAGCAATTCCAAGAGGATAAAAGATATTTGCTTCTTTACATACTTTTTGTTGCTTATCAGTTCTTTCAGATTACAGATCATCTAACATTTTAAGCATTAAGCAAGGATTTTTCACAGTCTCTGTGCTCTCATCCTCCACAATATTAAACAATCTGCTGTCCTAGATACAATTTTCTTTCTACATTAGTAATATACAGAGATCTCCACGTTGCATGTTAGCNTTTATCTGCCATAAGAATGTTTTCAACACTTCTAATTATGCCTTTTTCCCTCTGGATCTCATGATTTCCTGAATAGCAATTCTAACAGTATTCTGCAAGTGGAAGTCCCTTTTTCTGCCATTAGATCGGTATAGATAAATTCTGCTATTTATCTCCCAATAGTTTACATAGTAAGTATATAGCTGCTGTTTTATCTGTTTAAAAT
>WEZZ01003448.1:1936-19360 GCA_013400585.1 Chloropsis cyanopogon
AAGTCTCATGTGACCATATTGCTCTGTGTTTTGGAAATAAAATTCAAGCATTGTTTTAGGTATGTGCGTTGTTGACCTTTCTCAAAATTCTGACATTTAATTTCCTACTTCAAGGTATAAAGCAGAAAGTATTTCAAGTTGTAGAATTTTTAAATCTCTCCTCTGGTCTGTATTTAAAAGGCAATTGAATTCATGCCAGCTATATAAAATATTACATAATTATTTACAACTTTCATTAACAGAAAATCTCATAAACTGCCCTAACAAAGTTGCTGCTAGAGAGATAATGCACATAAGACCTATGGTTGATCCAAAATGAGGTGCCAGAGCGATGAGGAACCCCTTCCCAAAGGGAGCAGTTGCCAGAATATGCAATCGGAAGATCCTTTTAGCCTCCTGGAGTTTTATGAAGTACATTATTTAGTTCAGTTAATTTTCTTCCCTTCTATGACAGAGTCATCTGCAGAATAAACATAGTCTCAACATTTGGATGATAGTTTTACTTTTGGATATCACATAGATTATACCAAAAGTTTAAATAAAGGACTTTGACACAACTGCTATATTTTGGACCACAAAAGTTGGGCAACATGAATCCTACCTGAAGTGATGGACTGCTGTACTCCAAGATAGCTGTTCCCAAAATTTGAATTTTGCCTCATTCATCATATATATAAGTGAAATTATATGTACAAGGTCTGGTTGTATCCTTATTCTCTGTTTGTTCTGAGACACCCTAAAGCCTTATGGTACTAGTACATCTAAGTTTAGGATAGACTGACTAATAATTTGACTGTAAATTTTCACTGGCTCAGAAAACTGGCTCAGAGATCTTCTAGGTATATGTAATTAGACACTTGCATGTACAATGCAGTCTCCTTGAAATCATTATTTTTCATGTTTTTCCAATTTAAACCAAAATGGTACAGCAGATTATGCATGGAACAAAGAAAATATTTGGAAACAAGCATAAATTCATTGAAAAGGTAATCCTATTATAGCAGAATCTGTCGTTCTGTAAAATCTCCTCCTACAAAAAATCAAACAAAGAGCAACTTCAAACCTCTCCCCAATTAAAAAAAAAAAAAGACAAGTCTACTTGTTAGATTTTATTTTCCTTGCCAAGTCTCATAATTAACATTTTTTCATTAAACTTGAAAAAAGTAATGATGCATATTAAAAGTTGTACCTAAGGTTTTGGTTTTTTTAACACTTTAAAATAATGCATTCAAGTATTGGAGAACAGATACTGAGCTGGCATTAGTGGTAACAGTTACATTAATATAATATATTTACTGGGTTAAGGATCTCATCTAAGTCCTGGAAAATTCTACACAGTCTAGAAAGTTTTACAAAGCCAAAGCAAACATAACATGTATTTGATAAGCGTTACAAATATAAATGTTGCTTTTCTTTTATTTTATTAGCAAAGGTACATGAAAAAATGTGAATTTAATCACATTTTTTTTTTTTAAATTGTGTATCTATTCAGATGTATTTTTTGCTGATACAACCTGAATCCAGAATAGCTGAAGCTATGATTTCTTCAAATCTCAAACTTTGTATCATTAAGCTTGCTCAGCATTTTGATGCAAGTCCTCTAGGGAAAACTCATGAGCTGCAGAGGATGCTGTTAATGGCTTTGTGAGCTGTGGTCCTCCCACTAAGAAAAATGCTGACAAACTGCTAATTATTCTATGGAGATATGAAGGGGGTTCTCTTTCAAAGAATATGGGTGGACCTGGATTTTGATGGATTATTAACCTTTTTGTCTTTATCAAATTCTGAATGGTTGGTTGTGAGGTTTTCCTTAAATTTTTGATGGTTTGTGTATAAACATTCTCCTAAATCATTACAGTACACACCTGCTATATAATTACATCGCAGAGGGACTGCATAAATGGAACTGGATGTGCTCCTGTTATTCCCATTCAAAGATACTAGGCAGTTTCAAAACACGCATGAAAATGGAATTGCCTCATTTTATTTTAAACAAATAAATAAAGAAATAAAAGATAAAATAGGCAAGGATTCAAAACTCAGAAAATTTTTCCCTGTAGCAAGTCTTCTCACTGTATATTAGATTCCACACAATATGTTTATTATTTTCCATTGTTTGTATTTAAACTTCCTCCATAATCTTTGGGGTTTGTTTCTATTTTCAGAACATTTTTCTTTTACTCCTTACTTGGTATTTAGATTTTGTGCTGTATACTTGCTGATGACTGCTTTATTCTTTTGTCCAATTTGATCTTCTACTTTTTTTCCATCTGTTATATGATAATGCTCTGATACAAAGTATTAACTCATGACTCATGTTCAAGATGGGGGTGGAAAGGGCCATGAGCAACCTGACCTAGGAGGTGGCGCCCCTGCCCTCAGTAGTGTTGGGGTGTGTGTGTGTGTTCAGCTAGATGATCTTTAAGTTCCTGTGGTATTCAACCCTTAGGAAGAAGGGACCATCCAAGATTGATACAAGCCAAAGGAACAATAGAAGTTAGAGTCCACAAAAACTTACAGTTTTATTAGGAAATTATGTGCTTGGCATGGAAATTTGTATTAATTAGTCCCCTATCTTCTGGTGTAAACACACAGCAGTGAATTTTGAGAAAGGGATGGCGGGGGGGATAGAGTGTGGCCGCTGGACAGGCCTGCTTGCCGCTTAGGTTGCATTGACTCCATGATTCACAGAAGGCTGATACATCCAAATCCAGATCCAAATCCAGAAAATCCCTCTTTATTAAGAAAACTATTACTTTTATAGCCAGTCACAGTACAGTTGGACACAATTGGTCCTCTAATTAAAACATCATCACCATTGGCTAATTAAGAAACCACCCATTGGGGTAAACACATTCCACATGTTCCCAAACACCAGGTGCAGCCAGTTAAGATTACTATAGTTTATCATTCTTTCTCTGACCTTCTTACAGCTTTCCCCAGGACAATGCCTGGGAATCTCTGTTACTGTCTGTGGCCATTACCACAAAAGAGAAGAGAGAGATCAGAGAGATGGAGAGAATAAAACGTAGAAAAAGAGGAAAAGAATTTCACCAGTCCTGACTCCAACATCGATCCACCTGATGTGGTGTCCAGAGTCTTAGGGGGACACACCTGGATTTTGTGGGGGTATCTAGACAAGTTTTCTTCACCCTGGAGATAAGTATCTCGCTTTCTATGTAAATTAGTTATCATGCACATACTACTCTTCTGGACTTTTTTTGAAAAGCCTCTCTTCTAGGCTTCTACAAGTCCTTTTCAATGCAAAGGTCCCTTCAACTTTCAAAGATTCTATGATTCCATGACATGCTATTATGGAAAAACTATTTTCTTATGTGTGTGCTGTCAAGATGCAAAACCTTTTCACTCATAGTAATTTTAGAAGTGTCAGGGTATCTTTCTCTTAGTTATAATATGCATATGCATAGGAGTCTATGCATATTTGATATTGAAGTATTTCTATAAATCCACCAAAGTACTTACATATTATTCACCATGGAAAGGATATCACAATGTTAAATTCTGGTGAAAAAAAACCTGTGTGGGATGGGACTTAATGACTATAGATAACAATTATAAGGAGATATACTAATACACACACACATACACACACATATTTTATATAACGACAGAAATAAATATGAAGAATACTTGTCTCAGAGTAAATTGGTCCATGCTCTTACTACTGCAGTACAATAAAAATAAATCATGATTAAGGGTTGTAGCTCACAGCCACAGGGCCACTCTGCAGACAGAGTAAAAAATGAGTACATATCTACTTGTCCAATCTCATGGTGAATTTACGAACTGCAGCATAACCACATCTATTCCTAGGTCTAGAAAATCTTTGTGTTACTACTCAAGAGAAACAGCTCTTTCATACAGAGTATTAAAGAGAGATGATATTTCAATACATGTTGAAAAAGAAGCAACAACTAAAAACATAAGCCTTTTGAGAATTTGCAACTTACTTCATGATGTGTGTACGTCAATGTTTTACTTTAACATGTAAAACAACCCTAAGAAATAAAAGCACCTGAGACACAACTTGTAAATTTGATGTCATTTATTTCAAATAGTCTGTCAAATCATCAGTAAAATAATTTCATTGTAGAAATGCCAAAAGTACATCGGCCCCAGGTACAAGAAAGAGAGACAGAAATAAAAATAAAAGTAATTCAAGCATATATAAATTAAGAGAGGTGTTTATGTTTCTGAGGATTTAAAGCTCTGTCAATGACACACTTTGTCAACTTATTCCTGTTTGTCATTCAGGGTAAAATACATCTGTTTCTTTTTCCTTCCATCATTTATCTTTTTTGACAGGTAGCATTGCAAGCAAGTGTGTCAGTCAAGGAGGGTGGGTGATGTGTCTTGTGACTTCACTGAAGCTCAAAATAATATGGCGTTTGAAAGTAAAAAAGATAATTGCCAACATTAGTATTTGGATATGCATAACATGAAATATAGGCCAGGGATGTAGACAGCTAGGAACAGCATGAAAAGAATCATTTGTGTTACACTCATAAGCAAACTTTCAAAGTACTATAGCTGGAGTAAATTAAAATCTTGTTGGTTAATTAAAGTAATAAAACACTGTATTTTGGGGCTTGTTTACTTGTTTGTTTGCTTGCTTTTACCAGATCTCGAGATATAAAAAAACCCTGAAGTTTCTGAAGTATCTTGGTAAAAAGGGTGTCATAAGCATAGGAATTAGGATTGTGGGCATTACTGCACAGTGCACAAGCATACTCTATGTACACTGAGAAATAACAAAGACAGAATGTAGGTTACATAGATGTTGAACTGATTTGATAAGGTTTTAATCTGTATTTATGTACACATATAAGGACTAGAACAAATATTTCTCTAATTATGTCCTTATGTTATTCCTTTAAGTAGATTCATGAACATGCAATAATTTAAGAAATAACAAATATCAAAATATCAAGAAATAGCTAATATTAATAATTTTCATAGCATGCTGTTATGAAATTATGTTTGTATGTAATTTTACTCACATATGATAGTGTCTGCTATGTTAGGTTTATAAATTATTTAAGCCTGTAGTTTGAAATTAAGTATTTATGCAACAATGGCAATGTTCTTTATGGTTTGGGTTTTGGTGAAGCTTTTTTTGGCTTGTTTTATTTTCCATTCAGTACCTTTTCAGTTTATAGCAAACTGTCAGCATCAGCAGTAAAGGAGATGGATATCATCTGGAGAAACTGAAAAATTGTAGGAATGAGAGTACTCCTCTAAGGGAAACATGCATTGCGCAAAAAATACAAGAGACTGTAACTAAAATAATTTAGAGAAAGAAATACTACTTACAAAAAATGCTACTATCTACTTTAATTATCCAGGAAGTTTGTTTTCTAGCATGTTCTTTGCATTGTTTTTGTTTAGTAGTCCAGCTTTAAAGAAAGAAGTAATTTTGTAACAACACCTTTTGAAATCCCTTCTCCTCTTCCTCAGATAATATTCAGACTGATTGAATTTGTCGTATTCATATTATATTGTGGGAATGCAATGCCTATGTTTTTATTATGGTATTAATGTGTATTTGGTATGTCCAGGTTCCCCCTCCTATATCCCCTGGGTGTCCCCTTCCTAGATCCTTGCCCCTCCCATTTCCCCACCGTCCCCAGACCCTCATTGTATCACCCCTGTTACCTTACACCTGAGACCACCCCCTTGGCCACCGCCCTGTCCCGCCCCGGGGGGTCAGAAGCCCGTACCCAGGGGGAGCCCCTAGCTTTAGACCTTCACCATGATGGAATAAAGAACATACTGAGTGAATGGACTTTAGCCTCGCCTCTGCTCTCTTGGTTGTTCTGCCGTCTGGGACCCAGAAGCTCCACACGAACCCACAACCTGCTCTCCCCCGCCGGCCTAGGGAGATTGCAGGAAGAGCTGCTGATTTTCAGCGTCCCCCGTCCTCAGCTGGCCGGCATCCCCCCCCTCCTTTGGGGGACGCACAGCGGCATTATATTGCATTTGTTTAAAAATCTAGTATCTGTAGAAATCTTTTCAAATGTTTTTGTGTTATTTGCATGAAATCTGAGCTCCTTACCAACACTGTAATAAAGTTCATACTTTGTTGCTCTTTGTCATGTATGCACCATCTTATTTTTCAAATATCTTTAACACTCCATTATTTTCTCAAGACCCTTTTCACTTCTATTGTTTCTTGACAATGTTTTTGTGCTTTCTGAGAAAGCCTGAATACTAATGTAAATAGCAAACAAGTTTTATAAGGGAAAGAGAAAGATTGTGGCTACCAATGAACTCCCAAATGCATTATTCCTATGCAGGATTTAAAATTCTAGAAATCTCATACTTTGATCATTCAACAATATTAGCAGCTTCAGTTACATCTTTAAACATTATTTTTTTTAAATATAATGGGGTATCTGAGAGTTTTCATAAGATTAAGAAACTATTTTTTTCTGGTTTATTAAACAAAATACTCTAAATAGCTGATTTTATTGAAAATAATACTTGCAATGGCAACTGCATTAAAAATCTTAGGATTTTGTTCTGTTCATGAAGTTTTTTTTTATATCTGTCACTAAGCTATTTTGAATCAATAACTAGAAGCAGAAAAATTCTGTGGTCTCGGATTCTTCCTTGTGAAGATGTAAATTGCCAGTGATTCATTACACAGCTAGAGTACTCCTTCAAGGAGGAACTATGCATATCCAGAACTCTAAGTACTAGGAAAGTATTAGAGATTTTTTTAAAATTATAAAATGCAAATTATATTTATTTGCTGAAAAAAAAAATTAAAAAAAACCCAAACAACCAAATCACAACATCCACAAACCATCATCAAAGACTAGAAATGAATAGGTTAATTATTTGAGAAGTTCTGAAATTTCACACTTCAATGCTTGTTGATCCCCTTTTTGTGTCAAAGTGTGATAAAACAGGCAGCCTTAGATTTTTTTAGATTCAGTGCATGCCTTCCACTTTGATTGCCACTTAGAAACAAATGCAAACTCTCGGTAACTTGATGACTAGCTCTCAGAATCATGAGACAGAATAGCCAAGAATTAATGAATGCTGGAGGTTTTTATAATGTTCAAACATTTTCTTCATCTGATAAATGTAGATTAATTGAAACATTTTATTTGTAAGAAAGGTGTACAAAATATGCAGCCTTATGACCCTTTCAAATGTAATTATAGATCTCAGGTTTTCTCACAGGTCTCTCCACTAAAGTGTCACTTTAAAATCATTCAACCAGGGCCCAATTGTGAAAATCTTATCAGGATGTATGGACTAAATTCACCAATACTCACTCTCTACTTCACAAAATCAGGTACGGATTGAACGAAAACATAACAAACCTGTCCTCAGAATTGCAACACATTTCAATATTGTCCTAATTAGCTATACTCTCTCCAGTATAACTTTCAAGTATCATTCTTATTTATATCACAAGGAATGTAATCTTGCTGGAGACCATGTTCCTTATTAAGCTCAAAATTCTTTATATTTGCATGTCTAAGTTTCCTGCATTGCAATTATCTGCTCAAGGCCAAAATTAAATATTAATTTCAAATTAGTGTTTAAAATAAATTCTATAAAAATTCAGTTATGAGATCCTTACAAAGCTAAGTATAATGGTGTTCTTCAAAAGTAGTATTTAGTGAGGGTTGCTTTAATTTGACCAAACATTGTTCCTGAATATCACTGGGGTTGCAATGAATACATACCAGTTCACTTCTACTGTTCCTTCTTCCTCACACTCTTGTTCAACACCAGCATTTGGTTCCTCCCAGATCTTTGTGAACTCCTCCAGTGTGAGTGCTTTTTTTGGGGAAGAATCTTCCAGGGACAGACTAATTCAGTGTGCATTCCTCCATGGGCCACATTTCCTGCCAGAAAACCTCCTCCTGCATGTGGTGCTTTCTGTAGGTTGCAGCTTTTGCCAGGGCACAGCTACTTACTCTGCCATGGTGTCTTGCAGGGGCTGCAGGGTGACAGTTCCCCGTGTTGTGCTCCTCCACGGACTGCAGGGAGACTGCTTCTCTATGTTCTTCTCCACGGGCTGTAGGGGAATCTCTGCTCACATTTGTGGGGCGAGAAATCCTCTCCTTCTCTGATCTCAGTGTCTGCAGCAATGTTTCCCCGATTTTTTCTTCACTCATCTCTCTCAGCTGCTGAGTACTGGTTTTTACTATTTCTGAAATATGTTATCACAGAGGCACAGCCAGCATCACTGATGGTTTCAGCTTTGGGCAACAGTGGGGAGTGTTTGGAACTGGTTTTGTCCAACATGGGGACAGTCCCTGATCTCCTCTCACAGCAGCCACCCCTGTATAGGCCCCTTGCTACACAAACCAAATACAATATTATTAAGGGTTATAAAAAATATTATTAAAGGTGATAACAAATATAATTAGGATTTTTGCTAAGTAGGCTTAAGAATAGTTTATTTTTTACTACTTACTCTTTCCATAAGAATATATCTTTCCCTTAATTAGTTACTAGAAAATAAGCTTTTCTGTGACACACCATAGCAGCCACTTAAAGTGTGGTTGCTATTATCATAATTTCAAGTTAATTGCAAATGGTAGGAACACAGTATATCCTAACTCCTTTGTGGTCTCTCATAAATGGTAGTCTTTGCATTAACCAGGTATTTTCTCATGCCATGTAGCTAATTATGACCTTAAAGCATTAAACAGGATGAATTTTTGTTGGTAGAAAAAAAATGAAAGTTCATATGTGTGACCTCGCACCCCCACACATATGTACTTAGTAAAGTGCTCTGTGACTCACAATAAATTTTAATGTATTAAAATTTTCCAGTCATGTATCATTTTGCCTCTGAAACAAGATCAAAAATAAATGAATTTGGCAGCTTAATAAAGATTATATTCAAGAAACAGAAAATAGTGCTATCATGCATGTAAAAATCTGTTTGAACAAATACCCAAAGACAGAGAAATGCAGTACTGACAGTTAAAGGCATATACAAAAAGAAGTTAGTCATCATAAATAATAACCAAAAGAATTAATATCAAGTTATTATTTTGATAACAAGAGTTATCTTCTAAGTATTTAGAGTTTCAGTTGGTGCAACAAAGCTTGCTTTAAGATTACAATCGTTGAAACATTAATATTTTAAATCTAGCTTGAAATTAATGGCATCAGGATTCATAAGTTAAAAGATTGGAAAAAATACAAAAGTAGAAAATTTTGAAAACAGAATAGATGAATCTATTCTATTTGCCACATAGTCTGCTTATTTCATGTCAAGCTTATTACTTTGCAATTACCTGAATTGATATCTGTTCACTTCCATAGGATTTTACATTGTTTTTTTCCTTTAGTGTTTCCATTACAGAAAGAGGGAGGAGATGGGGGGCCCAGTTTTCCCCTGAGGCACCCATGCAGATGGTGAGGGTCTCTCTCTCACAGCAAGGGTTTGTGCCAAAAAGTCACAGTCCAATGGTTGCTCCTGCGAGCAGCATCCCACCAATGGTAAGGAGAAACATCAGGTAAGGTTCAGCGATAGCAGCAAATCCTTAATTAAGGTCCACTTGCCATTTCCATGAAAGAAGTTGGGAAGAAAATTAACTTAGGAAACCTAACCCCTGACAGCAAGTATTTTACATTGAGAGTAATTTTCCCTACAGACACTGAAATCTTGATTCTTCTGACACAGACAAGCAGGGACCTTTTTAGAAGAAGCAGAGAGGAGCCAGGAAAATTTATGAAGGTGGAGGAGCCAAAAAGCTGGAACTCATACCCTTGTTTTCAAGAGCATGCAGATGCTTCATTAAAATGTGTTTCTTTTGAAAAAAAAAAAAAAAAAGCTAAATTTGTAATAATTTGTTCATTTTCACTGGCTATTTTTTGTCTGTTCTAGGAACCATTTCTTTCCTATGAGAAAAAATGCAATTTAGTCTTCTCTGGGGCCAAAAATTCAAATCAGGAAGAAAAACTGAACATTAACAAAAAAAAAAGTGGAGGCAGGGAGGGGAAAAGCAAAAATATACATTTATGCATATGCTCTCTATATACATATACATATACAATATATATACATATCCTCTCATACATGCATTTAAATTCCTAAGTTAATTTATTTGCTTTGATAGAGAGTCAGGGCCCTGAACAAATTACTTTTTTTTTTATCCTTTTTCAAGTTTAGTTCAATATGCCTTAACAATACTGGAGAGGAACACACGTTGCAACAAAGGCTGAGCATAAAGAAATTGATCTATTAGTGAGTGAATAATATAGGTACAATTGATCTTACCATCTTTATTCTGGAGTAAAATAGACTGTTTCAAAGCTTAATGCTTGCTACTGAAAAGTTAACAAGTACAGTTCATTCCAGGTTTGGAAAATTATTTGTTTCCTGCATGGAAATTTCTGATTCATAGGCAATTAGCAGAGAATAAATAGTTTTATGCTCATAACTTTGTATATGAAAAAAGAAAGCATGCCCTATATATTAAGTCAATAATTTATTGTTAGCATAATTGATATCTTAACAGCCTAATCCAAGAATCATAATTAGTCAAGTTGTAATTATTTCAGATATTTAAATAATACATTATGAATTTTTAGCAGGAAAAACAACATAATGGAAGTGGATAAACATACACTTTTGCCTTCCATCTCTTTTCCTGATGTTCTGTAATTCTATGCAGGGTATAATTTCTCAAGCCCTCTACCACTTTAACATACTTGTATTTGTACAACATTGTTAGAATTGTAAAACTATGATGGTATCATACAAAGTTAAACAAAAGTAAATCGAAGTAGTTATAGAAATAGAGAAATCACTGTTATAACTGACCTTCAGTCTTAAGACCTTGCAAACTCATTACAAACATTACCTCCTGCTACTAGAAAAATCACCACCATATGACAGTGCTATGTGCATAACAGTGGGTCTAACAAAATAGGTCACTGTTAATGACTTGTTCCCTGGGCTCTAAACCTGGAGAAACCTTCATATATATTGGAGTTTCACATCCTCTTGTGATCCTTGACCAAAATCTAACAAACATTTTCAAAACATACTCTTGACATGAGCTTAAGACCCACGGTTCTATTTCAGCTTCTGGAGTCCTTGGACACCAACAGAAGCTCAGACACTAAGTCTGAGCTACAATGGGGCAACAGCTGGAGTACATCAGCAGCCCCTGCTTGTTTCTCAGATGGCGAGCAGCTAGAGCAGTTCCCAAAAATGCCTTATGCAAAAGGGAGCTTTTAATATAGCAACTCTTTTAATGTAACAAATTACAAGTGCTTCAAAGTTTATTTCTCCGTGGTTTCAGAATACCAGGAAAAAGAGTAGGATATCTGTCTGGCTCAGGTCACAGCTTCCTGAGGAACATGTAGCTCTGCGTTGCTGCTAACCTATTCATCTTCCTGCCTTCAGCTTTATGTCACACTATTTCCCTCTGTCCACATGGATACTGTGTTAACAATGACATTCACCAGGCTGAACAAGAGTTATGGAGACAAAGAGGTTCACTGAGCTGAAAATGTATGTTGTTTGTAGCTAATTTCTTTTTGGTGTGTTAGTTTTCAGTTCCCTCTATTCCTTGGTCAGGAAGAACATATAGTTTCATGAGTGCTAATACCACTGCGGGATCAGAAGGTGAAATATGCTTTCACTAGACATAGATGATATACATTGAATTTGGACTATTATATTTTGTTCCCAAGGGCAGTGTGATACTTCACCACAACCAGTGTAATTTGATTACAGTAAAATAAACGGGATAGATTTCCTTGTACCCATGTACATTGCATTTAGTGATATGTGTGGCTTCTGGAAAACAAGAGTTGAAAGCCTTTTACTTGGCAATGTACTCAATTGGTACTGCTGACTTGACAGTGAGCTGTTAATTTTGTCTACAAAGCAGATACTTCAGTGTTAAATGTTGCCTTAATCCAAATGGTCTCTGTGTCTGCACCTCCATAATGAAATTACTTAAGACAATTGCTGCTTGCCAAGAGATCAATCTGAATAACACAAATCTTGTCAAAGAGCTGAAGGAGGACATAATGAAATTCTGGGAATTTTTTCCCCTCAACTTCAATCGTATAATCATATAAGGTAATATTGCTTGATTGAAAGAAACATAGTTCCTAATTGGGATTCCATTTATGTTTTCAGATGCAACCAGACTTGTTCTTCTAAAGAGTAAGAACAAAATTTTTAAACAAATCTTTTGATGAGATTTTGTTACCACTGTCTTTTACTATAAAGACTGAAGTGAGATATATAAAAAATTGCTAAAGTTAGTATAACTATGCTTTTCCATTCACAAATGAATTAAGCACTTCCCACTTATACCAAACTGATTCTTTATTTTTTTCCCTGTATCCTTCAGTTTTTGCTTCAATAAAAAGTGTGCAAATGACAAAAATTGCTAGAGCAGCTCCCTACAAACTGTAGTACTTGCTCTCTGAGATTACATACTGAACTGAATTCAGCCCAGAAGAATCTGGTGAGAGTGCCTACCAGACCAAACCCTCTACATCAAGTGCTGTATACATGTAGCTGTATGTCAAAATTGTCACAAAACACCAGGGAGGGTGATCCAACTCTACTTGTCTGAGTGCAGATATATTATCAAATCTAGTAACCTTGATCCTCCACAGAGAGCAATAGATGCTTCAAGGATTTGTTTCATCTACCCAAATTTAAGTATTTAAGGTGAAATGAATCATGTTTGAAGAACACTTATGTCTGTTCACTCACTGTTGGGAGAAAAGGGTTAAATGCAGAAGAGGAGGAATGAATAGTTTTGCTCAAAGTGACCTTACAGCTAGGAATGCTAAAACTGTCAGTGTGGGAAAACTACATTTATTGTACCTAATGTTGTTCATCCTCTACCTGTTTTGAGAAGTAGAAATCCTGTGGACAGATAGCACACTCTCACATGGATGTGTGAATCCTTTCATCATTGTGAGGCCGGCAGCGAGCCCACCTCTGCCGCGGCCCACGTGAACTGAGCCGAACGGAGCCGTGAGCCTCTCACGGTCCCCGTGAGCCTCTACCGCCTGGCATTGTCAGCAAGGTCAGGAAATCAATCTACTCTCTGCATTTTGGCTGCAGTTTGGTGGTTGCCCTTGGTTACCCATATGTGTCAATTCACACACCAACTGCTAAAGGGTATCAAGAGTGATGGGGTCAGATGCAGATGCCAGCACGGACACAGTTGAATCCCAACGCTAGATATCCAGATTGGGTCACCTACTCCTGTAGGAATCTCTTCACGCTGGAGACCCTGGTGATACAATATTTAGACATTGGTAGGACTAAGGTCCATCCTGCCATTGGGTTGTAAAGAGGACAATGTGGACAGTATTGCTTTTAAATGCAGAAAACCCAACCAACTGCTAAAGTGAGCTTAAAAGTATGATTTAAATAGAAGCTGTCTTTGGAAGTTACAACAAATTTAAAAAGTTGTACACCCAATTTTTTTTTCTCTCTCTCTAATAATGTTCAAAGGTTTGCATTCTCACTGAAACTTTTGAACCTTTTGGGTTTTGTTTAATAAAATGGATTTCCTACGGTTTCCCATGGGTTCAACTAGAGAAAGATATTGTTTTACACCTACCTGATTTTTAGAGACAAAAAATGTCTTTCTAAATTTCATCTGTCATAAATTGACAAATTCAAATACACGCTGACATGAATTATAGTATTTGGTAAATGTAAGAGACTTCTAGTATATGAGCTTTTGAGAAGCAGGTTTCTACTGTGGTAAATCCATTAAGAGTTATTAGCAATGTCTAAAATATATTCAGTTCCAGGAAATCTATGCTGGATGTTTTATTCAAATATGAGATATTTTTTGCTGTAAAGCATTAAACTGATTTTCTAAATACACATTCTAAGGAAAAACTACACATATATTGGTAGAAAAGTGGCAGTCTAATCATAATCACTAAAGCTATAAATACACTGGAATTAGAATATTGCAATGTTATGAGAAACCATTCAAAATTCATATTAGAAAATTGCAGATTCGTTCGGTGAAACTGACTCTTGTAAAATAGCTGAGCATCAGAGGTCTGAACCTTCTTTTTCCTGGCCTATAATGTTTCCAAATATAGAGACATACAAATCAGCAAGGAAGATCCAAATTCTGTTCAGTTCATTGCAAAATATTGACTAGTGTAACACTATTTCATGGTTCCTTATCAGTTTATTTCTTTCAGTAATTCCCATGTAGCTGACCTGCAACAACACAGTTCTCAGTTCCTGTAGTACTGATCAATCTATTCGTACACTCTGAATTCACTGTTCAAGCACTTAGAGCTTTTTTAGATGCCCATCCTACCCTTCTGCTCCTCAGCCTCCTCATCTTGCAGGCTTGAGAATTGCTGACTCTTTGAACCCAGCAGACCACTGACACAGCATCAGATGAAAGGCTGGAAAAGCAGTCCGTAGAGTTTTCTTTTTAAGGAGTGCTTGCTTCCATATTATGGAATGGCTTTGCCAAGGCTTTAATTTTTCTGTTTGCAATGAGAAATCTGATATAAAAATGTATGTAAAGAGTGTATTTCGGCTCAGCTAGCCATCCAAAAGTTAAACGGCTGGTCAGAGTTCAAAATACAGTCTCTTTATATAGTTACTCAAGAGAAAGAGGCAACTCCCAAAAGGTAATCCATCTCATCTTGGTTGTGTGTCTGAGATAAGGGCATGAATTTTCTGTGGCAGAATCTATTTCTCTATTGACAAAAAGGGGAGGGAGAAGAAGCCTAGACAAATAGTTTGACTAGGTGCCCATTTTTCAGGCAGCTAGAGTTAGGTGAGATGCATTTCATCCAGGAGTGTCTCTCTCTGTGATGTCAATAGACCAGTGTTCTCTATAAGTTGGATATGCAAAAATAAAAATATCCCTTTAATCATGCAGAAATCAAAATATCCCGGTTTCACACCACATTAATGCCCACACGGGCATTTACAGCCGTTCAGAAAGGAGTTCTCGGCCTCCAGGCCCTTAAGACATGTCTCTGGTACGACTCCTTTGCCCAGAACTCCAAACACCTCTTCAAAAAAATATAACACTGAAGGAGTTTCATATCAACTCCTTCTGTTTCTTCAGGTCATGACTGACCTGCATAAATAACGAAAAAAAAAAAAAATCATCTTTTAAATAAAATATTAGCAGGCTAGGCTAAGTACAGATTTTTAATTACAACATGGAAAGAGGGACTAGAAAAAGAACAGAAAATAAGAACAGGATGGAAAACTTCAAATAAATGCTCATCAATGAGAAGCAAATAACTTTGAAATATTATGCAAGTTCACTTACACCTTTAATATGACAGCAAATATAGCTTGTTTTTTTCTTTGTGAAATGAGCTGTCAAAAATATCTATAGGTAAAAAGAGTGTGAGTAGTGTCAAAAAAATGTAGTATCTGAATTCTGGAGTATGTGACATATGAGGGGATGCTGAGATACTACTGACATTTTAAAACTTGGGGGTTTATTCCAGTGAGAGCTTAAGCGATCAATTCCAGCTGCCACAGCAAATGAAAACAGATCATATATCCAAAGCATCTTTTTTCTTCACCTAGTGGGATTTGAAAGGATGCTTCACTAAAGCCAAAAGATCTTTGTCAGTGAGGGTAAATTACTCAAATTTTGTACAAGTTACTCTTTATTCTCTGTGCTGACATGACATAGAGAAGTTCTGGACCTACAAGTGTTTTGCAGATCATGGAATGGACCCTGTGAGATCTCTAGGCTAGTCCTCTGCCAACAAAAGGGCCACCTCTGGGGTCAGATGAGGCTGTTCAGGTCTTGGTCCACTTGAGGAATAAAATCTTCTGAAGGATGGATGCCTCTCAGGACAGCACAATCTGATTGTCCTCAACAGAAGAGGAAATAAAGATGTCTTCTCTTTTTCATCATAATATCCTTTTAAATAAAGATAAGAATTTGAGAAAAGTTTAAAACTGAAAGAATTTTAGGTACTTAATTTGGTCCTTAACTGTTTCAGTTAAACTTACTGTCTGGGAAAAGAACAGAACAAATACTAGGATTTAGGTTATTTGAGTTCAAGTTACAGATGAAAACAAAAATCTGAAATAAAAGAAACAAAAAGCAATCTGTCTTCTATAGATATTATTTGTTACTCTGACACTTAATTTTAATAGTGCCCTTTTGGTTTGAAACAATGACACAAATGACATAACATTTCCAGCTTCTTTTGGAAGTTGGTATTTTATAGGTGTCCAGTTGGTATCCAGTCTTGTTGCCTTAACGACTATCCCGGAATAATTATTCATGGGGAATAAAAAAGAAATTGTTGTTACTGTGAGTTTCAATGTAAAGATTGACTTTAATTTTGAAAACTAATGAAGTGTTGAAACTTTTTGGAATATTACTTGGAGAGGTTCATCCTTATTTATTTATTTAATAATATGTCTATTTTTTCAACAGATTCAAGCAGCTATTTAACCTATGGAAATATGGATTATTTTCTCAACAATCAAATATTTATTTATATGCAGATTGGATAGCACCTTTTGTGTTTATATTTTAACACTGAGTTAGGATATTAATTTGTCTCAATTAGTATAATTTCCCTTACTTTATTAGTTAGAAAAAAATATATTATCAGTGTTATTTCTTCATCGCCATGCAGTGTGTATACCATTGTAGTTATATTAAAAATGTATTTTAATTATCAGCCTCTTTCTTCAGTGGCAGTTGTTGCATTCTTTTCAATATCACCATTTTTAGCAAAATATTAAACAGATGTATAAGCTTTGACAGGGTAAAAGTTTACAAACTGGCTTCCTCGAGAGAATGGGTCCCAGTTTTTCCTTCCAAAATGGTGTAAAAAATGGCTTAAAGGCTTGTAAATATTAGGAGTACATATTATTATTTTTTTTAATTTTTTTTTTTTTTCCTTTTTCCACAAACTAGATGAGATTTAGCAATGAAATGAAGAAAGAAGTTAACAACCTTGGGAAATATGATGAGCAGAAGGCAAAGAGAAAGGTGATTAAGTAAAGACCATAACAGGTGCAATACTCTCACAGGCACAATAACATACCACTTGGATCTCATATTCCTTGTATAGTAGCCATCTGACTATGAGTAAATTTCCTTTTCCTGTAATAACTCCTTCCAATCTGTAGGAAGCAATTATTAATGATTCTGGAGATTGGTGTTTCTGCTGGGAGAAGTTCCGTGCGTGTATAGGAGAAATCTGATGGGAACTGCTATTGAAGGAGTTATCTAACTTGAAAGAAAAGCAGTCTTGGGTTCCCTTTACAGCCAAAGGAAGGATGTACTTATTTTTCATCGTTTGTCTTAAAGAGCCCAGGCTACTTTCTCTCCTGGTAGGAGTGTTTCTGTGCAGCATCTGACACTATGTAGAGTATGTGCAACAGAAAGAAGGGAAAAAAGAGGT
>WEZZ01003449.1:1502-12920 GCA_013400585.1 Chloropsis cyanopogon
ATCAAATGTACCTATCTTAATGGACATTTAAATTAAGTTCATGATGGATCAGTTCTCTGTTCTGGAGGTTTTCAGAACCTCTGCTTGGCAAGGCTCTGCTTGACAAGGCCATGACTAATCTGATCTATGTAGCAGAAATTCTGCTTCAGGCAAAAGACTAGAGAAAAGGGCTTACAAACCTCCTTCCAGTCAACGTTTCCATGACTTTCAGATTCAAAGAGCTCTCTGCTGCACCTTCTGCAGAACAGGCAGCAGAAATCTTCATCAGAATTTCCTTCTTTAACATCCAAATTTCTTTCTGAGTTGGGCTTTACTTTCTAAAAATCCCAGTCTTCTTTATTTAAACAGATCTGGAAAAGAGATATTCTTTTCTGAATGATAAAATTACTTTACAATTTAGTTTGTCTCACAGTTCAAAATATGATTCCCATTTTTGGTCCCAAATTATAGCAAGTTTTGAGGGGTTGTGTCCAATCTTGCATCTCCTCTCCCTTGGATATTTTGTCTAGTATGCTTTGTATCAGTTTGATAACAATGGTCAAGAATGGGGTTTGACAGTATTAACAGCGAGTTCTAAGATTTCACTAATTAGCATTTATAGTAAATACTGGAGTCCTCTGAACAAAGCCATGAAAGAATGGGTGCAATTCTCATCTCCTGTGGTTTGCCAGAGTTGGTGTCACTGACTGCTGGTGTGCCTCCAAGACCACTCTGACTTAATAAGGGGCAATGAATATGAAGAGTGTTGCTTAAACAGCAATAAAAAACTTTCCTCAAAGAAAAAATGTCTTCATTTGTGTGCAAAAAGTTAAGTTGTAAGCTAGCCATGGGTTTATTCTTTCAAAATAGAGAACATTGGCAACTGAATTACATCCCAAATTCACCCAAAGCGTTCATTACCTCCAAAAATCGAGCCAATCACCTGTGCAATGAGTGTGAAAAGCTGGGAGAATCCAGTCCAATTTCCATTGAAGAGATTCAGATATTCCCCATGATTCTAATGGTAAGACTGTTATTAAAGGGATTGGACAAACACAAAATGGAATTGAAATTCTGAACACAGTCTGTTTTAACAGTACATTTGTATTCACCTTGTCCAACTGTTTGAAGCTCAAAACAAACACAGATTGCTTTCCCTCACATCCCCTTACAATTCTGGATGTAGAAAAAATGCTCAGTGAAGGGGATGCTGCAATGTCCAAGTGAAAATCAAAGCCATCCATCAAAAGCATTTAAATGAGTGAGAAAAAGACAAAGTCTCCACTTAGGATCAATTGTCTGCCTATTCAGACATAGGAGAACATAAACATGTGTCACAACCCCCAGCCAACTTTTCCCACATCTTTCACTTTATTTAACAATATGCTTGAGTCACATTTGAATTTTCATTCATTTTCTCCCGACTTCTAAAGAAGTGCACGTAAGGTGGAAGAAAAAAATTTTCTAAAAGCACCAACCTGATAGAATGTCACTAGGGAAAAATATAACATGGAGCAGAGATAATAATAGCCTGTCTGTCCTTCAGCAATGGGCTACAATAAAAGTTGAGAATCCTAAGTGAGAATAACCATTTAAGCCTAATCACCTTGACATATAATGAGATTGAAAGGGGATGGCTGACAGAAAGAGGGGAATCAAAGTTCCTGCTTATTAAAATGCTCCTTTTAACAACAGTATTTATTTCACCTAGGCTGGGTAAAACTGTGAGTTACCATAGGCTGTCTCAGGAATAGCAGCAATTTGTAATGAATGGGGTTTTTTCCCCTGCTCATATTTTTAAGCGGATCTGCATAAAATATGAAAACCCAGAAAACAATCCTCTACAAATTGAATTTCTTTAAAAGAAATAAAACATAAGTGAAAAAATAAATGAAACAGCACCATTATTTGGATTACATTTATCTTTAATCCACTTTGTCCTCTATATGAAATACAGTATGAAGACATCTGCCAATATTTTAAAGGCTTCTGCCTGTGCCTGAATTATGTTTTTAAATTGGACCCTAAAGCTGCATTCTAATGCATTACTTTCATTTACTGGAGTATGCATATACTATCATACTATTCCCATGACATTCTTTATTTAATCAGTCTGAGAGCTGTACAGACTCATATCTATTCCCACATAAATCTCTGCCAAATACTGCTGACTTTTAGATTTAACCTCACTGGCAATGAATGACCTCCTTGGGAAAAAAAAATGTATAAAATGGACAAATATTTTAGGGGAAGAAGCAATCTTTTTGGATAATCAGTGTTAGGTATGCAAATATGCCTGGTTCAGAATGGAGGTGGTGTCCTTGTGGTGAATAGGAACTGCTGCAGTAAACAACTTTAGCCTTTCCTATTAAAGGTTAGGGAGAGTGATTGATATGTTTGACAAAGAAATGTAAGGTCAGGAGCAATAAAGGCAATCTGTTCTTTATACAAAAAGTACATGAAAAGCAGTACATATACTAGGTATTCTCTAGTTGGTGTTGGTGCACCTGCTATTTCAGAATAATAAATGCAGCTGAGTCCCATTTCAGCTTGTGCAGGTAGGAGGGATCACTGTTAACTCACTCTGTTCTCTGACCATTGGTTCCTCTTTAAAAAGAAGATAGTCTCCTAATCAGCTGCTCCTTGAGTCTATTTTAACCCCACCTTTTTTTTATTCATAGCAGTTAAGATGTAACAAAATCATCAACTGCCCCTCTCATTTAAGTAGAACTGCTTGAAGAAAAGCACCATGATGTTTCAGGTGGGGGTATTAGAATCTGCCCAAATAATTTTAGTCCTGTCTTGGGCTAAATTTACCAGAAGTATAAATTAAGGATGGCATCATGCTAGAAATATCTGATCCTAATGTTTAGAATTTGTGTATATATTTTCTATAAGATTCTAGGTGAAGTTACATTATCTTAAATTGGGATAAATACTCTTTTAGACCATCACCACAGGTCTTTATTTAATTTATCTATGCATTTTAGTTCTTCGTCATCCAGTGAGCTCTGAAAGCACAGTCTTCTGCCACCAGCCTCTATCCTCTACAATGGAGGAAACTACAGATGTCATTGCAGGTTTATTAAATTACACATTCACCACAGATAGTTCATTGTGGAATCTGGACTTCTGTAGTGAATGTGTAGTATTAACATTTCCTTTATAGGACAATTGACTTCCAGTACACACAAATGACTTAATAACAACAATTACACAAAGAAACCCAAGGAACATCACAAAAATAAACCTACTTTTATCAGTCAGATAAGTTGGGGTAAACTGTTTTCCCCCAATGCTGACATTTTTTCTTATGTTGAAGGCAATAGCAGACAACACAGGTATCATGCTATTCTGATAGCAGCCAGTTACTGGAATCGTAGAAGACAGGTAAAAAAGCCCTTGAGATATTATCTAGACTTTTCTCTATTTGAAAACAGGAGTAGATATACCTGAACTGTTTCTGGAACTTGTTTTTTTGAATTGCCTTTCAAAACCTTCAGAGATGGGACTTTGGCAGCTTTTTGTGAAGATTTGTTCTGCTATATCATGGTCTTCTGCTCCTTGCTTCCTCTCAAATTTTCCGGTTTTACTGGACCATTTCAAAGCAGTTTAGATAATTTAAACTAGACTAATATGACTGACTCCTTTTTATTTTTTTTTTTTAATAGAAAAAGAATACCTCTAAATACAAAGTATTCCTCTCTTCTTGAACCCAAGTCACATTAAAACTGTGGAAGCAAGGTTTAACCAAGGTCGGTCCAATACTGCCAATAGAATCTGAAACAGTGCTTCATCAGCAGGGATTTAGGTAACCCACATACACACCCAGGACCTCAGAAGAGCTTTGACAGCTCATGCCTTACACTGTTGTTGTCCTCCTACAGTGTAATCATAAAGCCACATCTGTATATCAGGATATTCAGATGACATTTCCATTTCTATGAAGAATATTCTATGTTTAATGGATCCATGCCAAAACTGGAACATCCTCTTCAACAGACTGGCCTGCGTAGTGACCAACCTCATCTGCAGATCTAGGTTCTCACATCTAAGATCAGATGCCTGTGTGCTAAATGTTTCTGAAAGGACCTGACCTTGGGGGAGGTAGGCAGCAAAAGAGAGGAGTTTCTCATGCCTAGTAAAGTTTTCAGTAAAAGACAGTTGCTAGTAATACATTTCTGAGCTGCCTGTACTGCCCGTTAAAAACAGAGGAAATTAAAAGCTTTCTTGTAACTGGGCTCTGGAGTCAGTCAGACACTCATTTTGTGGAAGAAGGATGGAAGCACCTCAACTGCAGCTCACTTTCATGCACACTCCATATCAGACATGAATGGGAATCATAGAATCATTTAGAATGGAAACGACCTCTAAGATTGCTGAATCCGGCTGTTAAACTAATGCTGGAAATCCACCACTAAACCATGTCCTTAAGTTCCACATCTGCTTGTCTTTTAAATACCTCCAGGGCTGGTAATTAATGCACTTCCATCATCAGTTGTTCCAATGTTTGGCCACCCTTTCTGTGAAGAAGTGTTTCCTAATACCCAACCTAAGCCTCTCCTGGCAGAAACTGAACTCATTTCCTCTTGTCCTGTCACTTGTTACCTGAGAGAAGAGACTAAACCCCACCTGGCTACAACCTCCTTTCAGGTAATTGTAGAGAGTGATAAGGTCCCCCGCTCTGAGCCTCCTTTTCTCCAGGCTCCCTCAGCCACTCCTCATAGGACTTACTCTTAGACCCTGCCCCAGCTCTGTTGCCCTTCTCTGGACATGCTCCAGCCCCTAACCGTCCTTCTTGCAGTGGGGGGGCCCAGAACTGGACACAGGACTCAAAGTGTGGCCTCACCAGTGCTGAGTACAGGGGGACAGTCACTGCCCTGGTCCTGCTGGCCACACTTGCTGATACATGCTGGGATGCCATTGGCGTTCTTGGCCACCTGGGCACACACTGGCTCACGTCTGTTGGCTCTGAACCAGCACTCCCAGCCCCTTTTCCACCAGGCAGCTTTCCAGACAATAATCTGCAAGCCTGTAGTTCTGCAGGGGGTTGCTGTGACCCAAGAACCCAGCAGTTTGTCTTGAACTTCATGCCACTGCCTTGGTCTACCAATCCAGCCCGTGCAGGACCCTCTGCAGAGCCCTCATACCCTTCAGGAAATCAACACTCACACCCAACTTTGGTCACCTGCAAACTGGTTGAGGGTGCCCTTGATGCCCTTGTCCAGATCATTGATAAAGATTTTAAACAGGACTATTTCCAGTTGCAAGCTCTGTGGAGCACCACTAGTGACCAGCTGCCAATGGAATGTTACACCACTCACCACCACTCTTTGGGCCTGGCCATCCAGCCGCCTTTTGTCCAGCAAACAGTATGCCCCTCAAGCCATGAGCAGCCACCTGATCCTCACAGTCCTCTGACCATAGCAGTGGCCACAGACATTTGGCTTGAGGGCTCAATAGTTCAGGTATATTGTGAGCTGGGACATAGGCTTGGACACAAGGAAAGGATCACAGAAATTTCTAGCTTAATAGAAATCATCAGCATGTTCCTCCAAAAAGCCTGGACCACTCCTTCTGCCTTCAGTGTTCTCTTTCTTTCACACTGTGCACACATTCAATCTCACCTCTTTAAATCTTCCATTTCATCATCTTTTTTCTTCTTCAGAGCATAAATATACTCAAAGGTCTTAACATAAATGCCTGTCCTCTGGACTGAACTCCTCTTTACAGCTTTACACATCCCACAGAAATAGATTTATTTATTTCACTAGGTTTATCCTCTGAAGCCAGGATTTTCCCATTTAGATTCAACTCTCAGGAGAAAAACTTGCAGCACAAGTCATTATATATATCCAGGCAATGACTCTCAGCTGCCAGAAAATTGCAGACCAATGGGACATTGCTGTAATCTCTGATTCCAACTGGTCCATGCATTTCCAGTGGTTGTGCATAAAGAGACTCGGAATTGTTCATTAAGTTTGTTGTGAAACCAAGTGTTTAATATCTGTAATTCCAAAGGATCAATGGGAAGTTAAATTGGGTGAAACTAGTTTTGAACTTGTGCAGTTTCAGAGAAACAGCAGAATCACATATCTCAAAAGAACTCACATTTTCAATGTAACACCATGATTTTGAAACTATATCTCCTCTTTTGGGCTGATGAGTGTTTTTCATTGCTGTTGATTTGCTTTCTAATGAACAGCTTCATTATCCATGTTAAGAGATTGCTGCAAAAAAAACCCTCAAAAAATGGCTGCAATGAGTAGAAACATTTCTTTTAGTGATAGGTTATCAACCACAACCATATTATTTGAAAAGTCTTGTCAGCAAGAAAGTTGAGTTAGTTTCCTTTTGTACACCTCACTTCCATTTTCATGTTATTAAAATGCAACAACAAAACCACATTGGGAATACCTTTGTCTTTAGTAATAGTTTCTTGTTTATTTTGAGTTCTTCTGTATATTTGAGTACAAATTACCTGGTTCATCGATTTAAATATATTGGAAATAGTGACTGCATTCTTGGTTTATTTTCTGTGCAACTGCTATTAGAGTGGTCTCCTTTCCCTGAGAGGGTTCCAGGGCCCTGAGGACACAAGCAGCACTGAGTGTCCCAGACCAGCCCTCCCAAACTCTCCCCCACTTGACCATGTCCCAGGATGCCATGTCTGACCCCCGAAGCCACTCAATCCCTGCCCCCGAGATACCACAGCAGGGCTGATCTGTTCACTGCAGCTGAACCCTGTGGCGTCTGGGCTTTTCCACCAAGCCCTGTGCACCCAAGGATTCATATTCCCACCCCCAGGGAGGTGCTGATGCCTGGGGCAAGGAGCTTCCCTTAACTGTCAAGAGACTGACTGCATCAAACAGCTCTTTTCTGTATTCCCTAGAATTTGTGGATTTTCAGGTATGCTGATGCCCCTGAACTAAGGTGTAGTCAATGAGAAATTATAAAGCATTTTGAACAGTCTTATAAAGGAAAATTAGAGAAATGCTAATACATACAAAATGCATATATTTATTTGGAAATTTATTTTAAAATTTCCACTTGAAAATTATCATCTTTCCATAGCAATTTAGGACAGTGGAATAGTTGTGTATTTTTTTAGTCAGATTGTTTAATAAAACCAAACACACTGGAACTATTTAAGGCTTGGGACTCTAATCCGTTGTTTCTTAAAAGTACTTAGGTAGTTGCCCTGATGGCTGAAAGAAGAAGAATCCTTCAGAATGCTGTCTGAAATAAACTGTAAAGAATATGTCATTGCTAGTATGAGAAAAAGATACATTCCATCCTACTCTAGGTGGAATATATGCTTCCTATTAACTAAAAAAGGGTTAGGTGCTGGGGTGAATGTGTTTAACCCCATGACTTGCAAATCAGCAAATTCAAACTTGTTACTCCATCAGCTGGTACCTTCAAACCATCTCTTTCTTGACAAGATATTCTGGAACTTCAGGGGGCCTTATTGAGACTGGATCATGGCTTTTTTAGTTTGTTTAATTTCTTTTACCTTGTTGGTGGCCAGAAACCTCTAGAAATACTGCAGTATCCCTGTGGACTGTTTGAAGTTACACTTCCTCACATGGGACAGGTCTGGAATGGAGCAGAGCAGAGCAGTTTTACCACCAAGGATGGATCCAGACTGTACAATAGAAATAGGAGTCGAGTGAAAGCAGCAACACTTGTCTCCAGTTAGGAGTTAGGAAAAGTGCACTTTTCCCTTTCATTCCTCTTCACTTTTTTCCCCCCCCTGTGGATCTGTGAAATTAAAGTACTAATAAAAACCAAATCTACATTTGCTATAAACTAGTAATGAACTAGTTTAATGAATTAATTTTTTGTCTTCGTGGCTGTGTTGGTTTGTATGAAAAAAGGTTAGACAAAGGTTGTCCTAACAGCTTGCCATGAAGAAGAGAAGAGAAGGAGAGGTTGTGAAAGGAATATTCAGCCAAATGCTTATATTACCCTATATTTTATAAATCATAAAATGAATCAAAAACATTGAAGAAATTTCTAAGTCTCTACTCTGGCAGCCTACAAAATAAAATTTCTTTTCAACAATCTCTGGCCTGCATTTTGCTGCCAGCCTAGACATGATCCCATCTGAGCTGCAAACCACAAGAACTGTGGTTAACTCATGATACAGTCCTCTGAGGCAATTTTTCCCAAAATAGTAAATTACTATTTCAAGGCATATTTTTTTTTCTACAAGTCTCTTTGTTCTCCATTGCCACACTGGATAATTGTATATGGATGAAATAGAAGCAATGATCCCATGATCAGAATATCATAGTATGATAGCAGATATCATGTAGCAGAGGTTAATAAATATTATTAAAATAAAATGACATATTTTTAAGGCCAGAAGGATCTAGTCTTATAATTTATTCTGAACTCCTGTTTAAGAAATGTCACATAGTCCCCAATTTGTCACAGCAGAGCTCTAATTCCTGTAGTGCCAACACAAACTCAACAACTGAACTAATAACTAACTTCTAAATTATTTAAAAAAAAAAATCAAGAGGTATGGAAAATTACTTTGATATTGGCTGGTTTTCTTATTCTGTAAACAGCACATGGCCATGCAGTGTCCAGTACAGTATGTACAGCAATATGGACGCGTTTTCTTGGCAACAACAAGAAAGTAAAGCAAGAGATGTCCAAAGGAACATAAGCGGAAGGCTGGTTGCTGATGGGCAAGATAAGTCTCCCCACCGAATTAGCCTACTTTGTCATTCCAACTGTTGAAAACCTGATATTTTCCAAGACGTAATTAATATTCACTTTGAAGATGCTTTTAATGAGCTATGGATGCTAAGTTATTCTCTAACAGCTTTCCAGTTGTAAGTAATGATTCATTCAGAGAGTAACAGATTCAGCTTTGGAATGTCCCATCTTACTGCCCAGTCTTGCTATGCTCTTGCCAGCAAAACTCAATGTCTGCAGTGGTCGACCAAGCCATGTGGCACTAGGACTGTGCAGTCTCTTGATATTAACCTGGCATCTAGCCCCCTTATTTCAATATTCCTCATTTTGTGTTGCTATTAAGGTAGACTATTATTCCACTATTATATAGCACCAAAGGACTGTTCAGTCCAGCCATTAATATGCATAGCTAAATGTTCTACTTCATGCATTTTCAAGTGTCAGGGAAAGAAAAGACACTGAGGATTTTATTCCATTTGTATCCCATATGTACAAATGTGTTCAGTTTATGGCCCTGGAGAGAAACTTTCCAGCTTCCAGAAGTGCATACATAGCCTGGAATGTGAAAATGTGGTTGTTTTCTTTTTCTTATATTATCTTTGATAATAAAGATTGTACAGTCACATAGCTGGCATTTTTACTAGTGACTCATAAGGAAGAATAGAATCCAATTTTCTTGTCCTTAACTATCTTGGCTCTGATGCTGTAGTAAACAGAAAGCCCTTATTGTCAGACAAGTATGTAGATATGATTCAAGGATAGGGGAGGCCACAGATCACTTCAGAAAAAAAAAAAAAAAAAAAGCTGCTCTGTGGGAAGAACAACTAGTGAAGCCTGATTTGTTACAGGCTCCTTTTGGGCATCCCTGCAAATTTCTTCTTTCTCCTTCTCCTAAATCCTCTCCATGTCTGTTGGGCTGGATCCATGTCAATTCTGGTTGAAACTGAATAACAGGCTCCTTCATTTACAGAAAGTGAAGAAAGAAACAGCTCTTCCAGAGAAAGAAAGACAAGCAAAGAGAAAGTACCATCATAAACCCTTAATTTCCTTGGAAAAGCAAGCTAGAGTATGTTTGGTATTACAGCATTCTGGAAGTGGGTTGAAGCTCTAACCAATACTCTGTCCTGGTGCATTAGGTTGTATTAGGAAATGAGGAGAGACAAGAAGCTCTTTCTATCTGGTCATGTCCTGCATGTGAACAAGAAGCACATTCAGCTAAAAAAATTTTCACGGGTCATGGTCCCCTTTCCTATAAGGTTTTGTCTTGCATTTTCCCCTTAAAATATAGTCTCCAGTGCAGTATCAGCTATCAGCATTGAATCAAGAATTAATTCAAAAGTTCCTAAAATGTGTTTCCTGTAAAGTGTCAGAATAGGTATCAAGTGATTTCTTCCAGTTTTAGAATGTCTCAGTTGAAGAACTACACCTAATCATGTGAATAGTTTCCTTATTCCAAGTAATTATGTTTAAAACAATCAACATCATTGTTAATTATAAAGGATACATTTATCCATTCAATTTTCTTTTACCATTATCAAAGAGAACACTGGTCTTTTCCATTTGTACAGAATCATATTTACAAAGGTTATGACCACATATGGTGATAAATGTTCAATATCAGAACCTGGTCAAGTTGTGATAAGAAGGTCCCCATATATACAATATTTCAAAACTAGTACGTTCAAAATCATTTTGGCTTGCAATTCACCTTAAGAAATTCAATTGAGAGCACTGTGTCACTGCAGTCGCTGTAAAAGGGTCTTTGTACAAGATGATGGTCCTCACATTTCTTGAAGGTAGTATAGAAATCTGCACTACAATTTTTCTTCTCTGCTGTTTCTTCTATTTCAAGTCAGCCTTCACGAATAGCTTGGCAAGTAAAACTTTTCTGAGTAAACACACCTTTATTGATAGACAATATGCAAAAAAATCCTACAAGCATGTCTAAGTCGTATATGAAGTTTGTGAGGTATTAATAGCTAACTTTTGGTCTCCTCCACAAAAGATTCAAACTTGCATGTTTGCACAAAAAAGTTTTAATGGTTATCAGTTGTAAATGCCAAAGTCTGTTAATGGACTGGAAAAACTTGATTGTTAGAAAGTTTCTGTCACACTGCTTGTGTTTCTCTGTACGTAGGATTGCATCCTGTGGATTCAGTTATGCAAGGCAGCCCTTTAACAGAAATGAAACAGCCAAGACCAAAACGTCCAACCCATAGTCTAACTCCAGTTTTCTGCTTCAGAATTTCACTTTGCATTGCAATTCTACCTCTGCACGTCTCCAGAAATCTCTGAATATCTCAGCTCTGCTCCAGTCCCTTCAAGAAAATATAAACCCAGGGCTCAGCCATCCTTATTGCCTGAATGCCCTGATTCCACATGTGTTATTAAACTTATTTTACATATGTGGACAGGATTGATAGAACTGGACTCCATGGGCACTTTCTTTTGAGAAATTTTAAGAGTAAATAATGGATTTTACATCCAAAAGGATATAAACATGAAGCATTACATTTTTTTGTATTTTTTCCATATGGATTTCAACCCTTTTCTGCATTCTGTATCTACCTTAAGTTCCAGGAGAAAAGGTTGCATTTCCTTTTTGCTGCTATTAGGTCTAGACTCAGTTACAGTGACACAAGACTTCAGATCAGCACTGACCCTAAACTAACTTTTAATTTCCACAGTGCATTTGGTGGTGATAATGAAAAGCAATTTGTTGCTCGT
>WEZZ01003450.1:168-13638 GCA_013400585.1 Chloropsis cyanopogon
ATTGTGCTGATTCAAAACATTTGCAATGTTTTCTTTTATATTAAACTTTTGCTGGTCAAATTATGTAGGAATTGTTTTGCAGCTAAATTCTACGCATATGTAGAAGCGTTCAGATCTAAAAATGTACATAAAGAAGAGGAGATATGAGTAATCATTAAATAGGTATCATCAACTCCCAAGTAGTAGCCTTAACTTTTGCACTTGGATTTCCTCCCTGCAGAACTGCAACAGTTCCTGTTGAAAAGCTGCAGAAACTAACATTAGAAATGTTGTACAGTTGAGCCCTAAATGAGCTGACCTTTAATGACACATTTGAAATTTATACAGAATATAAGCGAGATTGCTGAATATTGAGTGATAGCGTTCTACCAATTCTCCTCTAGGGAAATCAGTGGCAGTGTACCTGTCATTAACAGTTACTGCTAGCAGAAATTGCTAATTAAAATCTATAATTTTATGTTTAATAGGTTTTCTGCAAGGATACTCGGAGGATTTATTGCTATATCTCATGCCAGGAAGCTCAGGCAGAATTAAGAAGTCATGTAAATCAAAAGTATTTCTCTAGTGATTGCTAGATGGCAGTCTGACAAAAACTTCCTTTTCTTACAGAGTATAAAGATAGAAGCAGTTCAAGAGAAAAAAAATGGGATACTGAATAGAAGATCCTAGGTTTATGCACTATTTTTAAAATAGATTTTTTTTAGTTTTACACTCAAATTAATATTTGCATTCTCAATGACTATACAACTGTCCAGAACACAACAGAAATTGGGATCCAGCTTGTCTGAGGAATACTGTAATTCACTATAACACAAATAGTGTTAAGGTCAAAATTTGACTCAATATTCATACCATATAGCTTTGAACTAGAGTAGTTTAACTTTCTCCTGAGACTTGGAAAACCTTTAGTTGTTTTAAGTAATGTTAAAGAATGTTTCAACATTCCTTCTAATGTTACAATGTTGTGCACTTTAATGAAGTTGAAATAACATACACACCAGTGTTGCCTTAGCTAGTATAGAAAGTGTAATGCTAAAAATATTAACCAAAATTAACCAAAAGGACATATAAATAAACAAAGGAAGTCAGTGAACAGAAATGAGTTACCTGTAATCGGTTCCATTCACAGCAGTCCATGTATACGTTCTATTTCCTTTATCAATATACCTCTACAAATAGATATTGGTGAAAAACTAAATTATTAAACTAAGAAGCTTCAACAATTATGACCTTTCTTTAAGAAATACTGTGTAAAATCAAGTACAAATCTGTTGCATTTCTATTTATCATTTTGCTAAAATAATGGGTTGAGCTGCAACTCCTTTCCTTAAATATTTTCCAAACTTATGTTTTGCAAAAGAATCAACCATATAACTTTTATTGAACATTAGCAAAATTTAATTTTAAATAAAATCAGACAAACCTGACCCGTAATTTTCACATTAGCCAGACCTATGCAAACTATGTGATTTAAATTTGATAAAAAATGCTTTCTCTTTCATGGATAATTTTGCAGTCAAACTATGAAAAGATAAAAAAACCACCCTCAGTTACAAAAAGACTTTGTAGATAAGTCTTTAAAAACAAAAAACACCCAGAGCCTGTCCTTTCAGGTCACAGCACCACTGGCTTAATGCATTTAAATTTGAATCATAACCACAGGCACAGTCTGGTAATTCTGATTGTATAGACACCCCCTGCTAAACTTAACATGTGTTTCTAATCTCATTAGGAAGGTCTTGAATTTGGGAAAAAATCTAACATTGAAATGAATGTTTATTTTTAAATAACTTAATACATTCGGCTAATCTTTACCATTTGTTTTCTTGTGGTATGAAAAATAGCATGATAGGCACAGTCCCACAGTTCCCCATAGATTTAATCATGAATCCACCTAGCTGACATAGTTTACTCAGTTTTCCACTTTCAAAACTATAAGATTATGCCAGCTGCAACATATTATTACTTTACAATCAAATTTTTGTAAGTATGCCAGCAATGAAGACTGTACAGCTGTTGAACTGCAACATTGCAAACATTGGTGGAAGGTACCCCAGGTATACCTCCAGGTTCTTTCTTTCCCTATAGTAAAAGGATAGTGCGAAAATGACCACTTTTCCAAATGGCTTTGGAAAAGAGGTGACTTATATGACATTAATAAATTGAAACCTTCTCATTACTTGGCTGCTGCTTTTCAGTACAACATGACAGTATAAATAATAGCAATTTTTGAAAGAAAATGAAAAAAAGATTTAAAAATTACAGAAAGAAGATGCATATAACAGTGTCTAGCACCCTGATGTTTTTTATATTTAAGGTAAAAAGATGGTTGAAGAGATTCCTAATGAAGCCTATTTATACTTAATGGATACTTCACGCTAAAATAAGTCACTAGAACCTAGTGCTGGCAGTCCTTCCAAATCAGGCACAGCACCATGGGTACATTCACAAGAAAAAACAGTGCCCAAGGTGGGAGGGGAGGGAAGAGAAGGATTAGGCTATGATTAAATCCTGTTGCCACCAACATTGTCAGAGTGCTTGAAAGCAAATTGGCTGAAAGCTCCCTTCAAGGGAAACCCAGCAGATAACAAATCCTCACACCTCAGCTCCCATTTACCTCTGCTGCTGCCACTAAGGAGTGGGCAGCCTGAGACCATCCCATCCCCAGCTGATCACTGCCAAGGAACTCACACATGTTACTGCAGCTTTTGTGACCCTTCAGTTTTCACTACTGCCCACCCTGGCTGCCAAATGTGGCAATGCTTTTGTTCCTATGGCATCTTCTCTGTTACTTGGAAAGCCCCTGAGGCCTTGGGAGACTCCAGTGCACCCCACCCACATTTGCTACAAGTCCAGTCTCTATGCTGTAGTATGAAGTCATCTCCCAAGACACTGCTGGGGCCAGCTGCAACACAAAAGGAAAGCGATGCAAACTTAAACCAAAAAGCAAAACAAAAAGAACATTAATTTTAAGCCTGAAGACTGCAACTGTCAGTTCAGAGCAACCGACCACATCAGCCCTTTTTATAAGAAAATATATGAAGCTATCAAGTGCTAAGTGATGCATGGCTCATGCGTGGCCCGTGGTTTAAAGCAGCTTTTTTCTGGTTCTAGCAGCCTGGAGCTGGGTGGGTGCAATGGCTGGAAGCAGTCATCATAGCCAGCCAGCTCTGGCTGCTCCTTTCTTCTCTCAGAGAGGTCTGGGTAGAGGAAGAAATCTTGAGCCATGGTGCAAGGGAAGGTGAGGATAATTAATTTCATTGGCACTGAAACATCTGGGATCAAAGGCTTGGGATATTTTATTCCAACAGAGATTGTGGTCTGGGCTGTGTGTGACTGGCACATTCTCATGCACCCAGGGATGTTACATCCCCCCTCCTGCCCAGATACTGTAACTGACTTCAGCATTTGCAATACTTTTCCCTCCCTCTTTCTTTGGGCAGCATTGCAGGACCAACTGGTTCAGGCCTTTTGGAGCACAGAGCCTGAGAAATGTACAAACAGCCTGAAATCTCTTCAACGTTTGCCATTAATGCAATTTCTTATACAACCCCAATCATGTTATTGTGTTTTTGTGACCTTCCTCCCGCTTCTAACCACCTACACAGAGCCTTTTCCACCCATAGACCCGGAAAGGCACTCCTAAAACAAAACCACATAAATCTGAAAATGACCCAGCATGGTGTCTCTTCCTTCGGTAGTAGTTTATCCTCAACTCAGACGCCAGCAGGACTTTGGACTCTCTGAGAGTGGGTCAGGAACGACCCAATTTCCCCTAAGGGAACAGACTGGTGGCACCCTAAACAGCATGGGCTCCTGACACAGGTGAGGGGGAAGCACTGGCATCCACTGGGGTTTAGCCTCTCTGCCCCAGAAAACACCTATTCATGCACCATTCTCCAACAGTGGAACCATTCAGGGAAAAAAAACCACAATTTTTTCACACAGCAGGATTCATCCAGAGATTTTCAAGCAGTATTGTAAAGCTTGATTTTAGCATTTTACTGTGAGAAAGCACAAAACAGTAAAGGAGACAAGGGCACTGCTGATACAGGTCTCTAGAAGAATATGGGAAGAGGGGAAACCCAGTATGAATTAACTGCAAGCAATTCTTTTAAGTATTGTTATAGTGAGCTTATATATATATGGGTTGTGCAGTGTCTGCTCAGTCATCAAATTAGATATCTTCAAACTGACTTTTGTTCGGAGAAAAAGAGTTTCAAAAAGCTGTTGTGGAACTGTCACTGTGGGCCATACACTGGCCAGAACTGCTCCTTCAGCACACCAGTCATGATTTCTTCTCAGTGAGGGCCCGAAGAAGTAGAGCACCCATGTAATGACCCATATCAAATCTGAGTATTTCCTATTGCTAGGAAACATGTCACCTTACTAGAGAAAAAAGCAGCAATGTTTATGAGGAATAAGTATTTTGGACAAGAAAATAAAGAATTCAACAAGCTGTTCAGAAAGTACATGATATAACTGTAAGATGAATTTGCTTATCCCAAAAAGTCTTCATTTATGGCACAAAAATGTTACTTTATTATTTTTTCTCACAACTTTCTTCCCATTCAACCACAATATAAACTACCAAACCCATCCTCACACATCTCTGCAAGCAAATTAAGCACTTTGTTTTGGAATTCATGCACAGAAGTAGGCTGGGTCCATTTCCTGTTGAACAGTGCAAGACCTCATCAACAACTGCCTGATTAATGATGCACCAAAAAAACCAAGAAACAAAACAATTCTTTTTTTCCTAAGTACATATTTTTTTTTACTATAAGACAGTAAAACTAGCAAATCTGGAGGAAAAGAAATGGTATAAATTGTCATTCCAAAATGAATATCCCAGCATTTCACCATTTCACATAATTTTTCTGGTTTGGTTTATTCCTGTAAATGTAACTCTTTGGGTCCCTATCTTACCTCATCTTGGGACTTGACCAATGTTTCAAATGTTTTTTCTCCACTTTCTCCATCTATCATTTTTTTCCGAATCTATTAGCAAGGAAGAAAAGGAAAAAGTGAAATAAAAAAAGAAAAAATGTAGGTGTTGCATGTAACATGAATAATCATTCAAGGGATCAAAATATTTCTTAAAAACACAGAAAATGCTAATTCAAATGGAAGCCACAACTCTTATAAAAAAGTTTTCTTTACATTTTTCAGATTTTTCCAATTGAAAGTTGTTTTATCCAAATACATACTCAATCAGTAGAGTTATGAAGCAACAATTCTGGTATACTTTGCTTTGCTAGACCATGTCATAAAACTCCTTGATATTGGGCACTGACAGAGAGAGAATGAATCCTGTGTGCATGAAAAGGAATTTTGCCTGGCATTTCTGGTGCCTCCCGGCACATTTGTGTGATGCAGGTAGTAGCACTGATTCACAGAAACACTTTTGTACCAGTTTGGGGGTAACCCCCCTCTGAAGCACCCATTTCAAAGAAACTTAAGGCAGAATTAAACAGATACCAAGGCAGGCTGATTACTGTCATTATAAAAGAACAATTTCAGTGAAAAATATGTTAAAAATGTGCAATGTTAAAAAGCCTGTAAGTTGATTTCAGGAAACTAACAAATTATTTTTAAAAGTTGTAGTTTCTGAATATATTAAAAAATCAGTAACTGAAAAATATACAGAGGAATTATTTTGTTGTCTACACTTTGTTTCTCAGTTCTCTTTCTTGCCACAGGACCAATCTTGCATTAATAGGGAAATACTTTTAAAATATTTCAGGTAACATTTTAATATTCTATTAAAAAGAGTTCTGTTTTGAAAAATTATCCTAGCTTCCTTCCCAGGAATTGTTACTTCATGAAAAAGAATTTAAGTAGCAATCCTGATGTTTTTCAAATTGAGAGGTAATATAATGCATTGCCCTTGCCTATAAATAGTGCTGGGATTTAATTTGTCTAAATATAGTTTCATCTCTATAAAGCCATCATCTTAACAAATTTAAAATTCAGATTCATATTGAAAAAGATACCCATTCAAAATCTAGAACATTTATTACTTTGCAGTTATTACATGGTGAAATATTAGCAGCAACGGGCGCTAAGAAACCAGGTAATCTCACCTCAACTTTAATATCATTTTCCAATTCAGCATCTAGAAAATCCAGCGTAACAGGTTCCTGGGATTTAGGATTCTGAAGCAGAAAATATTAAATTATCAAATAATAAAGACAGCACTTTAATATTACAAACCACTCTAATCCCTTCATTTCAAATTAGCCTACTTTACTGGGTTTACTTACCCATCTATTTTAATCTCTTGTAGCATTACTAGTGGCCCTTTCTCATTTATTTTATTTTGTTGAATAGAGAGGTTAATTGGATAAGTTAAAATCAAACTAATACTAATTGCCAGTGTCTGTCCACAGCCTGTCATGTGTGGGGCTCATGCTGAGGTGCTTCCCCTTCTCCTGGTATGTCATAGATAATACTGGTTTGGGAGGAATCAGAGTAAGCAGAGGAAACAGAGGATATGAATGTCTCACTTGATGTCCTGCCTCCAAGAAAGGAGAGAGAAATCTGGGAGAGTTTTCCACCCAGCCAGTACGCTGGGCAACTGTACTCTTTGCAATTTTACCAAGACCAGGCAAGAGACTTGCTGATAAGAGGTGGGAATAGACTACAGTTCAGGATTCAAAAAGGCAGCAATTACAGCCAATTATTTTGGCTTTACAAAAATTAAACCCCACTTATATTGTCAGCATTACAGGACTTCTCTGAACACCTTGGAGTTTCAAAAGCATTTCTCTTGACATCAGTAGTTATCTCAGTTTAGCAGATGGAAATCTATAGAACAGAAATACTGAAACCAAAGCTTCCAGATCTAAGGAACATTGATGATGTCAACCCTCAACTATGGAGCACAGAGAATTTTGGTGGCCTACATCTGTAAAAACCCTGGCCCCACAGGAGTGCTGGAAGACCACTGTAGCTCTGCTGAACTAGATCAGACCACCCTCCAGCCTCTGCCCCTTTCTCAGTTGCAGTCTGCATTTACTTGGCCAGAGCCATCTTCCATATGAGTCGTTGGGAATCCAACTTTTTTTTTCTGGCAATTTTGCCTAAGCCCCATTGACTTTATATTGTGTGTGGTATAAAAATCATCCATCCTCATCACCCAGTAGTTATTTAATGCAATAAAAGCAAGTGCACTTCTTTAGAGCTAGGGGTATGGGGATATATTATTTAACCATTTAAATCTCACAGTTCAGAATAGAAAATGAAAAAAAAAAGAAAAAAAATTAAGGGATTTCAGCAATTCTCCTATACTGACATATACAGGGTAGACTAAAGTCCCTTCCTTCAAAATTACGATTATATTCCTCCTATTTTATCATTCTCTGGCAAAGTAACATGACAAATGTACATGTGACTAGATAGAACTTGATCCATGACTTGATAGAACATGATCTGTGTTCTATCAAGGAATACAAGCATGCTTCATCAGAATACACTGGAAGAAAATAATATCCTGAACAACTGGTAAAAGATGCCTTCATATAAGAGTCTGGAGTACTAAGAGCTTAACAGTAGCCCTTATTTTCAAGATTTCAATATAGAATAGCTCCAGAAGACAAAAGATTATTTCTTCCTTTTCTTGAGGACAAAATGTACATTTCTTTGGCTGTACAGAATCATTCTTGTTCTTAACAAGACTTAGGGTCTGCTAAGAGAAAAAACAAAAAAAATTATTCTCAGAAAGAATGTATGTACTGAGAAGATTGCAGACAAAGATTCTGCGTATTTCTTTAAAATATTTACTGAAAACTTCTAGAAAATTTTTGCATTTCTATTTTTATATGATTGATAGAACTAGGAACTTCAATATAATGGCATTAATGCATGCTCTCTACTAATTCAAAATTATTCAATTATTGCTATGCAGTTGCTTTTCCTTCCCAACAAATTCACACTCTTAAAATAAATAACAAAAAGCTAAAATAAAATAAATAAATAAAATAAATAAAAATTTACATATCTTACATGCAATGGATAATGAATAGCATGGTCAAACCCAAATAGCATGCATGAAGGCATTGGCATGGCAGAGGAGGCATTTATGAAGTTCACATTCCATTCCAACACACAAAGGAACAGAGAAGAAAATAAATGTTAAAAATAAGAAGAAAAAAGCCATCACATCAAATCAAGGTCTATATTTTTTTCAAATGATAACCTGGGCTAGTCATAGTCAAGGAGTCCCAAAGACAAAATAGCTAACTTTAATTCTGTGAATATTTAAGTATGCATTAACTGTTCTTCTTTTTAAGACTTATATCACTTCACATTTCTTCTATGATACTTATTAATCACTTCTAAAAGGCAAAAAAATCTAACCATGTATAAATATATGGTTAGATGTGCCTGAGGCACAAAGGCAACTACTAAAAGCTAGAACAGAAAATTCCTACACTGGCCCTTTAAATGGAAGACTCATTCCCCTTTATGTCTCTTTCCCACAATAATGCTTTTACCAGTATTTGGGCTCCATAATTTTTATTTCCAAGGTTGCCATTTAGTGGAGTTTATTCCAAGCCATGAAGAAACAAACTTACAATTCAGTTTGTTCTTCTCTTTATCCACTCATGCATGTAACATGACTGGAATAAGCACACCACCACCACGTTCACTAGCACAACTTAACAAAACAGAACAGAAGTAAATCACTAGCAATGAAGCATGCAAACAAAAGGATTGCAATCCATTTTCAGCAGGAAGAATAAAGGCAAGGATCTACAATTTCAATGACAACTCATGAAGGAAACAAAGAAAAGAAAGAACTGGTGCAGCAAAATAAAAAAGTTAAATGTCATTGCTGTGTGCTTTGGGAGGTCAATATTCACACAAATTCTGTGGATAACCTCCTTTGCTGTGCTGCAGGAGACTAGCTCCTACTCACACCTGCAGTACTAATGAAGACAAAGGCTATTAGACTTTTAAAAGAAGTGAGGGAAAAAAGTCAGCAAAATCCTGGGCCACAGAGGTAAACTCAGGAGCATCTGGAGTGGATGGGAGCCCAGAGATTTTCCTCTGCTCTGCACCTCTCTGGGCAGCAAGCACCGCCAGGCAAACCCATCAGCAGCCAGACCACACCATGGCAAGCTGAGGATCTGGGTGCGCTTAGAAAACTGAGATTTTTTATCATTCAGTGCTGATTTCTCCAGTGCACAAACAAAAAACCCAGCCCCGAGGTGGCCTTCTACACGTGTTATAAACACAGCCACCTGACACTTGGTGAAATCACTGACTTGGATCAGGATTTTACACCCTGTTTTACTGGTATTGCTATGCAGGCCACAAGTTTTGCATTATACATTCCCATATGTGTAAGAAATCAAACTTCATATACTATGTTTAAGTTTATTATTTTTCTAGTTACATAGTTAATCTAATCCTTTAATGATTTTTAAGCTTTCATTAAGTGTTTTCTGCTCAGGAATTGCATTACATAAACATGACTAATTACCCTGTTGGGGTTAATGGCAGTTAATTCTGTGCAGTTGGGTCTGCTAAACTGAGAAAACCCCACGTAAATAGCAGATAAAACATATTTCCTACTCTGACTTCCCCAGGGGAAAAAAAAAACCTGAACAACTCATATCCTGTAATTTTATGCAGCATACACTGTACAATAAAACTTGGCAATAAAGTCACAAGAATTATCTTCTGATCTTCTCTTGACTTTGAGTTTATGCAAGCAAAGCCAGCACAAGTAGTCTCTTTTTATTTCCAGTCATCAAATTAATTTCAACATCTGAAGAAGAATTTTTACAGCACAACTCTAATTAGCACCTATTAGTAAAGCATCATAATTTAATGGAATGCCCTTCACTAGAGCCAATAGCACGTTTTCCATTATTCAAACAGGAAAGGATGCAAGCTTCATGCTTTGGAAGCTGTTTGTCACAATAAACAGTTCTCTAGTTAGATTTTTCCTAGTAAGCAGGGTAGAAGGTTTCTAATTATATTTCCAGATCTATGCATTCTAATGCACTAATCACCTCCATCCAAAGTTACCTGTACATTGGGTCTCCTTTTTCTCAATTTAACTTTTGGTATGCCCACACCAATTTGCTGAAGTAACAAAAAAGCAGTAATTTATATTTTTGCACTATTAGTAAACAGCCTACTTATAGAATGGAAGTGCTTTCTCAACATCTGAGCTGTCCAGTGTATGTTTACTACTGCAAGCAAAAACTACCCCTCATCCTGATCATGAATTCTGAGCTCTCTGCCAGAAATACACACAGCTTTAGGATAGGGAAACAAAAACAAGACATATGTTAATGTGAATAAAATTAATAGAGAGCTCTCCCTTCCACAAACTCTGATGGAATAATATATAGAATGAGAATAGCTCATTTTTTGTTTACTTTTATATTTGATCCTAAAGCCCAGCTTCTCTTAAGTTTCTTAAATAACCCTAAACAGTAAGAAAGAATATTGGACCTCACTGAAGGCATATGGAGTTTTAGGACTACCATTAAATGGGTTTTGATCAGAACCATTGTAAAAATGAAGAGAAGGATTCTAATCTTTAGAACAGATTGAGAAATAGAATTATTTACTGTTTTCAAAATCTAACTAAGATGAAGCTTGTTAACACATGCTTAATGGACTCATTTCAGTGACTACGTTTATTTGGTGGTGCATCCACCTGTTCTCTCCAATAACAGTGGAAAAAATACATCAATATATGCAGACACACACACAATGAAAATCTTCAATAAAACATAAAATTAAGCACTTTAAAAATAATGTAGCTAATCAACACAGACATAAAAATGATTTAAGCTGTTTAAAACTATATTAAGCTGCATATTATAAAAAAGATTTCTCATTATGCTTTGGCATAATTTTCATTTAGTTCAGCAAGTAAAAATGTGATGGGAAAGTTTTAAATTATTTTAATATGCTTTTGAATTTTTTGTTTGTTAACTTTACTCAGTTGTGCAAAGAACTTTACAAACATTAAAACAATTTCTCAAAATATTGTATTGAACCAGTTGTGCTTTGAGGAAATAGATTTTCAGAAGGAAAGCAGAAGACAGCCAAAAGAAGGAAGTATTGGAAGCATAAGAAACCCTCACCTCTTCAAAGGTAAAGATGTAGTTACGTTTTATTTTACATCTATTGAAAAATTGCTGGCACAGAGTGTTAAGACGTTGTTTGTTAATAAGTTAACAGCTACTGGGAGGTTCAACTAAAATTAATATGACATGTTAAAGAAAGTCGATGAATTCTAAACATATCTGTCTTTGTCGAGTACCTTAGTTTTAAACTGTAGCTCTTGTATCAGTCTGAATAGCATGCACCACCCCACACAAACTGGGAGTGAAAAAGTCTAGTCTGTGTAACTGTTAATAACAACAATAACAATAATGATGCAAAAGCTTAATATTACATTTAGACATTATTATACAACATAAAAATTATTACTTATAAAACATCCTGTTTTAAACATAATCTAAATCAAAATTTTGAGCATTAAGGGAAAGCATCTCTGGAGTTCTATATCCTTTTAAGAGGAAAACTACACAGAGAAACCATGACAATTAGTATCCTAATAATCCATCTCAGTTTGCCTAGATTTAGTTGGGATGAGCTGAGTTTTAACAAAGGTTTTTATTCTTCAATGTTGTGAGGCAACACTGCAGGATAACAGCACATCTGAGATGAACAGAGTCCATATCCATCAGCTTCTCACAAGACTAGGTCTAAAATAAGACTATTGCATTGCTTATTATTACATTACTCGTGTGAATGAAAAGACAGTTTAATTTGCATACAAGGGAAAGATAAATAGGCCAATCACCATCACCTAATTACTAATAACCTCTAATTAAGAAAAGATTGGGTCAGTAATGATGCAGATATTTGCCTCTGAAGAATTCACCAAGCCATATTATTAAATCAAAACTTCAATTTTTTAAGACATGAAAATCAAGTGCAGATATCCAGAAACCGAAGACCTGCTCAGTTATGAAGACTATATAAAAACCTCCTTTTCCAGAGTTTTCCTTTCTATTTTTGAAGTGTCTTTTAAAATAAATCAAAAGGGATATCTCATTAATAGTTACAGTCAAGTTATTCTTTCTCTTCTTCAGAAGCACTTTTTTCTTTCTTATCTTACACACTTGACCAAAGATTTCAAATGTATTAACTACTTCACCAGGAAATTAATTCAAATATTCACAAAGCTGACTTCTCCCAGCTTAAGAATTAAATTAATCATTAAAATATGTAGATGAATTCTTAATTTATATTTTAGTTTTTGACAATTAAAAAAGTTATTTTACCTTTGTAGTTTATATAATATAACCTTAAGAACTCAAGAGACAAAGTTCACTGAAAATATGGAATTAAAATATGGGAATTTTGAAGAAGTCTACTAAACAAAAGGTTGTTTCATATGGAGAAACCTTTCATTAAAACCAAGATCAAAGTTCTGATTTCAGGAAAAAAAAAATCATCCATTCATGTTGAAATTTCTCATCAATGTCAGGGAGGCAAGTTATTTAAGAAGATACAGACAATGTAGAATTCTCCACAAGGTAAAGACTACAGTTAATGGATAAAGAGCCAAACTGAAATATTTGGTTTCTATTTTCCTGAAATTTGATGAAAGTTGTGTCTTAATCATATTTAGAAAAAAGTTTTATTTTTAAACATGAAAGACCTTTCTCAAATTAAACTACTAAAAATCTAGTGTTCTGGGAAGGGGTGCTTAGCTAAATCCATCCCAACTCTGAGATTAGGTTTCAGCTCTGGTAAACAAAAAAAAAAGCAAATAAATAAATACAAGAATTCAAGTAAAATACATTGTGCTTTCCTCTGATTTCTTTGGTTCTAAAAGTATGAAAATTCCAATCTTTTAAATGGAAAAGCATCACAAAAAAAGTTCACAAAAGCTCCTCAGTTTGCATCAAGATTCTTCACAATGATTATACTGTTTTCACAATGATATTACAGCTACCACTAGTAGTTTTTATATTAATATGTTTATTAAAAAACTTCACATGTATAAATATGCATTCAAAATATACACATTTTTTGTTATTAATAACCAAATTCAATACAAGCCAAAGCTGGTGGATTTGGATGAAGCCATATATGCACCACAGATTTTCCTAATACCCACAAAACTGAGAATTTTCACTATTGCTGCCTCGTACCTTCAGCAATCCTAGTTTCTGATTTTTTCTGTCAATATCCCTTTATTATAGAGAAGTAAATTAGAAGGTGTTTCATACCTTTGGTTGGAGATTTGGATGCAGTAGCACATACCCATTAGGATCAATTGCAAAATAGTATCCATTTGGACAAAGCTGAAAGAAATAAAGTTTAACATTATATGGTTTTAAGTAATGAAGAAAGAGTAACTAATGGTTTTCAAGAAATGCTCACATTGTGGAAAACACATGCCTCAGGCATCATGAAGTACAA
>WEZZ01003451.1:1036-24555 GCA_013400585.1 Chloropsis cyanopogon
AACATATTCTTTCTCTATAACTTTGTTTAAAAAACAGTTCTTAGCTAAAGTGCTGCCTCTCACCTGATGCCAATTTAGCAGAGCTGATGGACATCCCCAGACCCTGGGACAAGAGGTTGGATCCTTCCTTAGCCCAGTTGTGCACATAAAAGCACACACAGCTGCAGAGGAAACTTAAGTAACTCAGGTGTGTGGGTTTTAAAGGAGTTTTTAACAGCTGCTCACGGTGCTGTAAAGAAATTCCTGAAATCTCAAGTAATGTGCAATTTCTGTACTTCAGTAATAGAGCTAAGTTTAGCACCAGGAAAAAAGGAATACAGAAAATGCTGCCATAACAGCAATCAAATTTGTTTTGCATTGACAGAAAAGTCATAAACTATTTCTGGAAATGTTACTTGCTGATTAAACTCCAAGCAAACACTTGAAAAACTAAGCTTTTAATCAGTGAACAGTAAATTATCATAACTAATAGTAAACAGTAATAAACATAATGATAAAATGTATATTTTGAAACTGTTTTGCATGAAAGGTAAACAAATACAGAATCAGTTGTGTTTTATAGGATTTTATTTCAGATTTCTGAACATCTGGAATTCCTTGATGCTTTCTCCTAGAATACAAATGACATTTGTAGAGAAGGAGTAATGTCAGAAAATTAGGTTCTCAAGCTGGACTCTAGTTTTCTTGTGCTTCTCAGCTAGAAGTAGGCATCAGCATAGTAAATTACTGGGTGGAAATACACAAGGAAAAGTTTCCCCATGATAAATCTGATAGAGTATATAAGAAAAGAATTAAAAAATCAATATATATTGGCAGTGTTCAAAGTTGGATGGGCCTTTCAACAGCCTGGTCTAGTGAAAGGTGTCCCTGCCCATGGCAGGGGAATTGAACTGGTTTATATTTAAGGTCCCTTCCAACCCAAGGCATTCTATGAATCAATGATAATATTTCATATTTCTCTCAGTGAAAATAAGTTAAGATCTAGGTGTGTTACAACATCGTATGCTTCACTAAATTTCTCCAGCAGTTTTCCAGAGCAGACTGGGGACATTTCAGACAATTTTGTCAATACCTGGTGGCAGCAAGGAGGCAATGAATTTTCTGGAAATACAAGATGCAATATTAATCTGGGAGGTAGTAGGAAACAAAACCACTATATAATTGTGTGGTGAAAAGAACTTTCATTTCCATTTTACTCCATGGGCTAAAAGAGTACCTGAATCCAGAAGCGCTTGTTCAGCTAAACCTGGCACCACAGAGCAGCCAGGGATTGGCCTCCAGAGAACCCACATTAAATATCTATTTAAATGGACTAAGACAGAGGCTCTATTCGATGAGAGCAAATCACCCTAACATCCTTGTTACATTTATTGGCTAAGCTACTATTTAATGTATGAGCTGTTAATCTTTTGCTTCTGCTGACTCTTCTCTGAGCCAGCTGCTGCAATTCAAAATGCACTTCCTGGTGGAGTGGTGAAAAAAGATTAGAGAATGCCCAGGTGCAAGCTGTTCAGGACTGTGAGGTTGTTTTTCAAGACAATTTCAGCCTGGTGCTTGCAGACAACTCGAAGGCAAGGGTGAAATGGAGTAACCATAGGGTGGATTAAACCATGTCAATAAAAGCTGAAGGGGACCAATATTATAGGTCTTTTGTATGGATGAGAGAATTTATCCATCTTTCTTAACTGTGTGCCTAGTAACAGTAAAGGCTAGGAAACCACAGTGCTGAAAGCAATACCAGATTTTTTCCCTGAACTTTAGAAACTCACATATTACAAGATGTAATTGGGTGAGAATTAATCATCCACCACTGCAGTGAGTAGGAAAAAATCAGCTCCTACTTGACATCTGTGCATAGAAATTTGCCTTAATTGCAGTGATTAATATTTCTAGCACAGTTGTGCTGTGTCCATGCTTTTTGAAGAGGTGCTTCAAGGACTCCAGTGTTAACACCCAAACAATATACAGGCATCCATGCTGGATATTGCTGTGAAGGGTGGTCTTAATATTCCTAAAGACTTATTTATGCTCCTACTTTATGTCCCAGACTATTTCTTGAAATGGTTTGGAATAAAATTAGAAAAACCTGGCTAGCACACAGTAACAATTTTAATGAAAAATCACTGCTGACTGAACAATCAGTCAGTGTGCTTGAAGTTAGAGAGTTTCCAGGGAGGACTGTTGTTCAATCTGAGTTGGAGAATTTGTTTGAAGATAAATATGTTTAATCATGAAAGCCACAGTTCATTATACCCTGTACAATGCTTTTGTCAGCATCTGACTAGAAGCAAAAAGGGACAAGTTTAGATATAAAGGACTCAATGCTAACATGCTGATTTGTGTCTCCCAGTAAAAGGGGAGAGAAGAAAACGAAACTAACATTTTCATACTAAATGAGCTAGTTTTCTTCACTTATAAAGCCTAAAAAATGGCTTAACAAATAGTTTTTACTAGAGGGAAGAAGAGAAGGCTGAAGACATCGACAAATGAAGTAACTCTGATCTCACAGCTGATCTTGTAACACCACTTGTAGAGCTGGTTGTTGCCTGGTGTCACCCCCTTACTCCATGCTGCCCCTTCCTCCTTGACCCTGGTCATCACAGCTGTGCTTCTATCAGACCTCTACCAAAACGCAGCTCTCCACTGCAAGAAGTTCAAATTCCTACTCTCATTTCTCTTCTGAAAGGCTTCTTTCCTCTGCCCTGCAGTGACTGATGCTGTTGTCCCAGTGCAATGCCCAGCAAGGGAGCATCCAACTCAGCTCTCACACTGCTGTAAGGGGTGCTGCTCTGCAGGCCAGAGGGATTGCCTTCCTAACAAGCACAGGATGTGCAAAATTCATGGGCTTTAGGCCTGTCCATTAACTTCTTTTACTTCTCTTCCCTTTGATCCATCAGGTAACAGTTGAGTTCTCGTAAGGGCTTCTCTGCCATCTGGGCTCACTGCTGGAGAGGGGAGGGAGATGTGGGTTCTTGCCATTGCTTTAGGTCCCAGCTTTCAGACTTCTGTATATACAGGTCCTGGGGGAACTGATGGACTTCCTGGCCTGCTGCAATTTTCCTCTCTTTCTTATTGAACTACCCCTCTATAAATAGGCACATGATAGTGAGGTCCACCAACAATCCCAAAGAATGTCAATCAGTACATGTTTGTACTGAAAACCAGATGTAGCTGCTCAGGAGTTCCTGTAATCAGCAAGAAGAGAAGAGAAAAGGCTTCTGTTTTAAGGGACTATTTTGATGTGCTTATTTTTCTTGGAAATGTTCACCTACTGGTTTGAATATTAATAAAACCTTAAGATTGCCATATTGACCTACAGCTTTATCAGTCATGGGGTGGAGTAGAGCATGTTTATGGGGAAAGCACATAAACTGCAAAAGAAAAAGCAACAAAATGGAATATTTGATACTTGGAGATTTTTTGCACAGAAGTTCTAAGACTTGTTGGAAAATCAGTAGCAAATCATTTCATGTCTGTCTATGTGTTGTGTGAGTATTAAAGGAAAAATGGTCCCTTACCCAGGAAACCTTCAGGAAAATGTCTCTTCTGTTTACAAATGCCTCCAAGGGATGTGCTGCAAGGGGAGAGAGTAAGGTGAACAGATATATAAAACCTGATAAGAATAAGGTGGCAATAATTAAATTTTAGCTAAAAATCATAAAAGCATTTCTCAAACATGGCCACAAGAGTAGTTCTATAGCAGTGAGGAGTGAAATATGAACCTACTTTTAGGTGAAATTCAACAATAAATTTATGATGGTGATTATATGACATAGTGCATTCTGTAGCCTAAATGATTCAGGAGGTCTACAAATCTACCTCAAATGATTTGAAGTAAAGGTATTCTCTGAAAAATTTTATAGACCAACTCCATAGTGTGTCATACATAATTTTCTTCTACAGCGAGCAATATGTAATTTGTGAAGCATCTGCATCATCATTTATACAGCAGTTGATTAAAAATTGTCAAAGAAAATATGCTGTTCCAAATTAGCCATAAATATATCAGTTTTGAAGAGATATGATACTTTTTTCCTACTTAGATTGTTTTGAGGGGAAAAAAGAAGATGACTTGAAAACAGCCCTTGTCCTTGCATCATTAAAAGTGTTAGTGCTAAATATTTCAAAGAATGGAGCAAAGAACTGCTCATGCACATGCTCTGAAGTTATCAACCATACACATGTACATGGAAAAGCTGTGAAGTGGCTTTGTATATATGTGTATATTTAAATGTATATACAGTTCATCTCAGGGCAGAGAGGCATGTTTCAGTCTGCTGTTAAGGACCAAAATCAAACTTGAATGCTGAATAGGACTGTAGCAAATTTTTTCCCCACATTTGACTAAATTTTTCCTTGAATGGTCCATAAAGCATGTGCAATAGATGCAAGCAGTGTTTCCTGCAGATGTCTGAAGCACTAAGATGCTGCTCTCACATAGGAAACAGTAATTTTTCTTAAGAACTGACTTCTAAAATGCCTTAGAGAAGAACCAGAAGCCTTTTAATCTTTCAAATGGACATCAACCCTAAGGAAGCTGTTACCATGTCATGTATCTCAGCTGGAAATGAAATTTATGTATGGACAAGCGAAACCTGAATTTCTGCAGTAAAGAAGAAAGGAAAAAATGTTGGGCTAAGGGTTGGGTAATGGGTGCTCATCACAGCCTCATTTCTTGCTAAGAAGCTATTAGAAAATAGTACAGCTGTGCCTAGAACACGATTTTTGCAAAATTTTAACACATTTAAAAAAAATACTCACTGGTTTTTCTGGTTTGCTCTGGATTAATGTCTACAAAAATGTAAACTGTTCTGAAAATAACAGAGGAAGGAGGAAAATAACTGAATTTGATGCTCGTGAATTGCTTTCTAACACTAATATAGTTATCTTAGAGATGCATCATCTGCTCTAGGCCAATTAAAATACCCAATGACATTTTAAATGGGATTTTTAATCTCTGTCACTATATTATGTAACAAATATGAGAAATATGTTTTAATGAGACTTCACTGTGGATCATCTTGTGGCAAATTATCGCCTCCTGCATTCACTGCACAACCTGGTAAGATGATGCCTCATCGTGGAGGTGCCTTTTGCAAAGAGAGGGCAGCACACCAGAGCTTGCATTCTAAACGGGGCACACGTGGGAATGACACATCCTCTGCCACACCCTCATCAGGGAATCTAAATTAGGGATTTGGTATTGGCAGGGGAGAGTGGCAAACACCTTTGCAGAAGCTAATCAGAAGACAGCTTTTAAATGGATTAATAGGTCAAAATCTTCTATTAATTGGTATGTAGTCACTGATAGGTGAAATTACTGTATCAGCTCGAAAGGAATATAATCAGGATGATACTTGTGCTTTACTTCACAGGGTGGGCCCCCCACCCACAATAAAACTTCGAAGCAATTCTGTCTGTACTTTGTGTAAGCAACAGCATGGAAATTTTGTGCAACAAAATATCTTGAGATATGCACAGGATAAATTATTTTAGATGGAAATGAATCATGCTCCTGCAGTGAAATGCCTGTCTGAAATTGCTCAATAAGACATAATATGAGTCAGTTTTATGGTGATGAAAACATCACCCTGAGAGAGAGACTGGTGAGGATAAGAGCTCTGCTAGCTTTGACGCTCATGAAATGTGGAGAAGATTTACTCACACATCACTGGATCTGCAACTGGTGGGTTGCAGCATGAAAGCTCGAAGTCTGAGGGCAGCTATGCTTCTGGTGGTGGATTTTATGATTATTTTTTGACAGCACTTAGTGATCAGGATACTTATACTCGTTACATAATTGGATTTGTTTTGGATGCCAACAGAAGAGGCAGATGTGCAGACTTACTCTGGGAAATAGAGTTAACCCTTCAGAGTCGTTTGGGTTTGCCAAGAAAATTAAGATACCCCCAGATCTCCATTCAGGCTGAAGCTGATTAAGAATGGAAAGGGCTCTGATACTACAGCCATGACAGAGGCACAACATGGAATAGAAGAAAAAGGATTCAAGGTGAAAAATGGCTCAGAACCAGCATATATTTTCCATATCAAGCTCCAGAACTAACTTAGCGGGTTTTGGGTAGGGAGACCAGATGGGAGGTGATATTAGCAACAGATTATTTTATTTGTCTGGGCCTTGCAAATGACAGCAGTGTGCACAGCATGGACTGGAGGATTGAGGCAGTGCCCTTAATTCAAAAGAATTGGGGCTAGACACAAAAGGTGACACTGCAGCAAAAAAATAAACAAGCAGCCCAAAAGCACACACAATATTTGGAAATTTTGATTTGGATAAAGAAAGGTGAAGAGGCAAAAGCTGTGACAGAAACAATGATATAAGTACAACCAAGAAGTAAAATAGCTAAAAGCTGCACTGTGTAACACTGGTCTTACAACAGAGGATGTGATTATATAATAGAGGATGTGATTATCCAGGTAAATAGCAGCTGGGAAAGAATCTGTTCCCTAACAATGCTGAGGAAAAAAGTGGGTTAGATAATGGTGAAGCTCTCAGTTTTGTTTACAGTGCAGCCACAGGAAGGGCAATAAACTGTCTGAGGACAGTCCAGCAGACAGGACACAAACCTGTACAGACTAAAGCTGAAAAGCTTAATAACCTTCGGTCAAAACTCTAGAAATGCTCCCATGGCCCTCAAACAATCCAAGCCATGGAGGATGGGATTCAGGGTGCAAATAAATACCTCATCTAACACATTAGTAAATATTTGCTTAAGCAGTTGTCCAAACTTCTAGTAGAGCCCACAGAGATTCAAATTTAAGTTGGTTACTGAGATATAAGTATTTAGCCCTCTTCAGTTTCATGTCTCCACCACCCAAAGGAGATATAGATTGGGCAGCACATGTTTGCCTATTTGGGAATGTTTAATTGACATTGGTCAATGGCTGATTTTGCTGAACTTCCTCTGGCTGTACCAATGAAGTATGGATTTCCAGTACGTGCCAGTCCTTTGTGGAATTTATTTGATATCACTAGAGCACCTCAGATGATACTAGGTAGCCATGGTGAGAGAAATTAATTCTGACTCTAGCATCAGATCACAGTGTTGGGGAAAGAACTTGGGGCAAAATGGGATCTCTGGTTTCCCTAGCTACCTTGTAGAAAAATTCTGGTACTTAGTATGACATAATAAAATATTTGATCTTGGTATGTCAGTCAGTACTGGTATTCTGTTTAAGAGCTACAGGACAGAGAACTGTAATACTTTCCTCTAACATCTTAAAAAGAATATGTAAATGTCATTTGCAGATTTTAAAAATTCAGTGAAGAAAGTCCATGTTTGAGTCCTGCCTTAGATAAGCAACTGTGTCATAGGAGTGGTCAAGAGTCTTTAATATCTCAGAAGCTGGATGACTGAGCAAAACAGGCTGGGGAAACTTGTAGGAATGGTACCCTTCTACCAAAAATAAATATAGAAAATTAACCTAGACTTATGCTTCCTGGTGCAGCCATGCCATAAAACACACCAGCTGCACAGAGCCCTGTCTGTGAAGGAACATGCAAGACACGTCACCTATCTCTCTTCACCTCATGCTGTCTCTGCATTTCTCCTTGCCCCAGTCCCTAAATAAGCACATTTAGGTCTCTGCTGGAGGGAGGCAGAAGGGAGTCAGTGCCGAGGAGGAAAGTGCTGCCTGCAGAGGTGTCCCCTCTGAGTGAGAGGTTTGTCCTGGCTGCCCCTGAGGCCCAGCTGGACCCTGGCTGGCATGGAGGGAATGACTGTCCATTGCCAATGTCACAGCTCTGTCCTCCCAGCAAAGGGAATGTGCTGACACTGCTGCACATGGTACAAAATCCTGTTAATGCCAGCTGAAGGATTTCCTCTGCATTACGGATGTGCTCTTGCTGAAGTCACGGCAGTACTTAAAGCTACTCTGCTGATGAGTGCAGTTTCATCAGGATGATTAACTAATGAACTGAACATATTAAAAACATAATTTCATAAAAATATCTTGTACTGCTTAGATAACATACCTGCAGTTATTTCAATGAAAAATCCAGGTGTTAAAAATTGCCATCTTAGAGAATTTGGCACAGTGAAAGAATGACATTAATTCTTAATTAAACTAATCTTTCTACTTAAGAGCTAATATTGGTCTGTCAGACTACAGATTCAATTTTAATTATAAATTGTAAACTATGAGGCATTGTTATAATGTAAGAAGTATAGAACAATATCAATAGAAGTCCTAGAAAAGTGAAAGTTTGTGAAAAATACTAAATAAAAAAAGTTAGTCTTGATCTAGATAATATTTTTGAACCCAGACATACACCTCACTGATGCAGATGACTACACAGGAGGCATAGCACTGGGAATAGAGATGATGCCACAGAATCTTACCTTGGACCTCTGAGTATAAAATATTATAAATATTTCCAGTCCAGGAAGTCTCACTTTCAGCTGAGCTACCTGGGCCTCTTCACAGTCTTGCCTGTGTTGGTTTAAAAAAGATTCTCCTAATCTCCAACGCAAGAACCAGTGACGTGAGTCCACAAATAAGCAAAAACTAAGCAAAACATCTGTGCTTTCCTTTAAAGTAATGAAAATTGCTAAGATCTTCATGTAAGAAGATTGTACTTATGGACAAATTAAATTCAAGTGATTTAATGGAGGAAGAAAGATTTTTACACTTTTTTAAAAGATATTTTTCTTTATGGTTCTGTCTCTGTATAAGAACTGTAGTTCAGATCTAAATTTTTTTCTTTTGCCCTCAAAATGCTAATTAGACTTTTCCCCATAGGAGCTGGCACAGTGGTTGTAATTCTCCTTTTGTGGCATCTGTATATTGCTCTCTGGTACTTCAGAATTCATTGTAAGCTACACTATTGCTACTCTTTCAGTTAAAGCACCCCTTTTATACCATGACATGGTTTTTTGCACTTACTGGGGCCACACACGCATCTGTCATGTCACTTCACTCACTTTGAGTTTTCAACAGGAAATCTGGGTGTTTTCAATGCTCTTCTCTTTGGACAGACGAAATGAACAGCTTTTGACTAATTCCTATAATTCAGTCTATAAACTAGTCTTAGTTACAATTTGCTGTAAGTAATGACCAAGATAGGAATTAACTGGATTTGTCAGTTTTAGTGAATTTAGGTAGTTATGAAATGCAGTTAGCAAAAGATGAACTTTACAAGTCTAAAAAGAGCTGCCACAAAAGCTTATTATGATAGAACAGCAACTGGTAAAATCATCACATATTTATTTACAATTGCGAGTATATTAAAAAGCAAATTTCTCCAGGTATTAGTGCAATTGGATTTTCAATAGTATGAACATTTTTATTTGCTCCAAAATTTACAACATAATATGTTTCATGGAAGTGGGTAAAGAGGCACTGCTCCATACCATAATCAGTTATTCCAACCCAATTTCCCAGGCAGCGTAGAGGTCTAGAGCCATATAATTAGCAAAGTTTTCCTACTATCTAACTTGAATCTTTCCAGCCTGACAGGAATTTTTCTAGCCCTCTGCTACTGAAATCAATAGGCATGAAAATGAAAAGCAATTTTTTTACCTTTCTTTTGTATAAACAATTTATCACTTTCTTCTCTGAAGCATCCCTAATGTTTAAGTGGTTTTCCTCAGAGTGCAGTTTCCAAAGCCGAGCACAGTATTAGGGCAAAACATTTACCAGTATGGTGCAGAGAGTAAGAACTGCTTCTTGTGTCTTGCAGACTATATTCACACACACATTTTTAACAATTAAGACGGTCATAACTGATTTTCAGCTTGTGATGTCCCTAGAGTTTCTAGGAAAATATTTCTAATTAATTGTTTCCCTAGACACTTGTAAAATTCAATATCCTGAAATAAATACCTAGTACTTATTCCTGTTGAATTTTGTCCTTGTTTTTCAGAACCCTCCACAAGATTTCATTTTGTATTGCAATTCTGTTTCCAAGACAGTTCTTTTTTCTGAGCCTCTTGCTACCTGAAAATTTAATAGCACGTACTTTCTGTTCAGACTTCCAGGTGGTACAGGAGGTTACTGAAGAGTACTGAATCCAGTGCAATGTCATAGAGTCTCAGAATGGTTTGGGCTGGAACGGACCTTAAAGGTCATCCAGCCCCAACCCTCCTGTCGTGGGCAGGGACACCTTCCATGAGATCAGGCTGCTCAAAGCCCCATCTTAACCTGGACTAAAACACTTTTGGGGATGGGGCATCCACAGCTTCTCTGGGCAGCCTGTGCCAGTGCCTCACACCCCTCAAAAGAATGAATTTCTTCCTGTTACCTAAACCAACCCTCTCCTTGTTTGTAGCCATTACCCTGTGCGCTATCACTACATCCCTACTGAATAGTTCAACCTTCCATTTTGATAATCAACAAAAGATTACTATCTGAATGAGGTGTTCTAACTAAGCTATATCCAGCCTATGGTAGTTGCATCATCTTTTAGAAAAGTGAAGCCTGATCCATTGTTTTCCTATCAAATTCTGTGCAATACTTGACAAGCACACAAATAGCTTGTGCCAAAGCAAGGCCTTCTGCCTGTCATGCAGTGATGGAAAATGTTGTGCTGGATTGAGAGTATTTGTTCATAACAAGTTTGTTTTAGTATGTCTTCATTTAAGACCTTAGTTAATTATTGTTACCAGAACTTCTGTGGTAAACTAAGTGGATTATTTTGTAGATGCTTGACTCCTTTTTTAAAGGAAAGGCACTGTGTTTGCCTTCTTTCTCTGTTCTCCACAGCTTCTCAAACAGGGCAGGCACTCCTCTGATGCTGCTTTAGCCAGTTCTAAGTATCTTAAGCTGACATTTATCAGGCATGCTCCCCCTCTACTCCATCCATTTTAAGCTGTAGCTTTAGAATGAAAAATGAATGTGTGAAAACATTACTTGCATTTTACCATATCCTGTCCGGACATGGAGCACGTGCAGCAATAGTGATAGCTGGTGGTGGTCAGTTACTTTTTCTGCCATGTTCTGTGGCTTGAAATATGCATTAGGATGTACTGCTCTAGGATCTAACACTTCCTTCCAAAATCCATTATTCTTGGAAAAAACCAAACCAAACCAAACTAAAATAAACAAACAAAAAACCCCAAAAATCAAAAAACAAACAAAAAAAAACCCAAAAAAACCAAAACAAAAAAACCCCACCAAACAAAAAGAAAAGAAAAACAATGACTAAAGGAAAGCAGGAGAATGTTGCATTTTGCACTGCAAGCACAATATTGATTTTCAAGTGCCAGCTGGATTCTTTTCTGAATTAGGAAGTCTTTAATGTAATTGCCTGAAACAGCCTAATCTAAGTGCAAATTCCTTACTGAGATTATAAGAAGGTAATTAGAAAGTAGTTTGATTTTATTTATTTAATGTGCTAAATTCACTATTCCCTGTTCCAATAAGATTATGTCCAATTAAAATGCAATTACTTCTATATTTCCTCAAACAAATGTCTGCACAAGGGAAACTTTTTCAGGCTTGGAGAATCCTTTCTCCATTCACCCTCTTCTATTGGAATGTGGTGGAATTTCGGGGGTTTTTTTGTGGGTTTTGTTTGGTTGGTTTTGTTTTGTTTTGGTGGTTGTGGCTGGTTGTTATTTTTTGGGGGATTTTTTTTTTTTTTTAAACTGGGGTTTTGTCTGATTGGGGGTTTGTAGTGAAGATAAATCAGTGAGTAACATTAGGTGGTAGAAGTAGATGTGGGAGTTACCAAACAGGTCTTTAAACATTTAGAGGATTTTTAGAAGATTTTCTGCAGAAATAAGTAGATGTTTCTTTCCCTCTCAGCATCTCTGTCTTCAGCGTCCCTTCTGTTCACCTTCTCGATTTCAGCATCCTTTCAGTCTTCTAGACTTTCTTTTTATAAAGTTTCCACCACAGTAAGCTGTTATTCTTATTGATGTATGGTATGACCACAAAACTGAGGTCACTAATAATAAGTGAGCAGCTATGGCAACTCAAATCAGTAAAAGCTGACAGCCAGGTCATGAAGATCTGTGAACTTTGTGGAAAGAATTGGAGTGCTTTTTCTTTCACCAGACTGTGTATCTCTTCTTCTGGAAGTCCTTCAGTTAAAGTACGAGAAGTTTGGGGTAACTCTGTAAAATATGTGGTAACCTAATTTCATTGTTAATTTGGGACATTAGGTTCATCCTGCAAACAATACTTTTACAGGCTTTTAAAAATTGTATTCCATATTTTCCATTTTCAACATTCTCAAAATTATCAAGTGATCCTTAGGGTGAAGAATATGTTCTCCAATAACAACAGGAGTCATATGCAGATTTGGTCTATCCCTGGGGAAAAAAAAAGGGAAAAATCTGGAGAGGAATATCTTATATATTGGAACAAAGAATGTAATTTTCACAGGCTAACTGTAGCCAGGTGACCTCTAGCAGGCTGATGCTTTACTGGGTTTGAAAACCAGGAAGGAGTGGAGCAGCTCTTCCAAAGCCAACGTTCAAACACATGACACAGCATGTTCACTGAATATGGGCATGGCTGTCTTTTTCTTCCACATCACTGGACTTATGTACAGCAAGCATGAGGTTCTCTGGCTGTTGCCTCGGGTCGAGGCGTGGCAGCCTGCTTCGAGCACAGCACGACAGCTACCTCAAGCTGTTCGGGCCAAAAACTCACAGACACCAATATGGTGGACGGTAAATGGCGTTTATTAGAAAATTGAGGGGGGTTTTATACTTTTTAGCATTGGCTTGTGCCTTCCTCCTGCTTGCATCACCTGGCCTTGAGGTTGCCAGGCAGCCAGGAGAAGGAATGTGGCCTTATCTACATGTACAGCGCGAAATCTTCGGAGCGCCTATCCCTAACTAAGCTATACTAGCTAACTAAATTCTCACTACATCTGGCAATGAAAAATATTTCTGACATTGGAAGATGTGTCATTAAAGGCCTAAAATAGCCATAACAGGCTGTCCTTCTTCTAGAAGATACCTAAATAAGGCTGATTTGGAATGCCAAACATCAGAGTATATCTAAGTGTAGAACAGTCTACACTGTGGATTTTTTTTTAACCTCCTTCCAAGAAATGATATTAGAAACATAACCACGTAAATTCACTATGCTTCATATTTTTTATGTGAAAAGACTTGACAAAGGGAAAGACAGATATCCTGATGAGACCAGTCTTCATTTAGGTGTGCACATGAACAGTCAGTTAGTGTTGGATGAGTATGGGTGTGTGTGGTGGACATTACTAGTATTTGTAAAATTAGGCTGTGGGAAAGCTTAGAAGATTTGTATTCTCTTTCACATGCTCTTGCAAAACTCTGTGTGAAGCTTTCAGTGTATCTATAACCAGCTCATGAATCACCAGACGTACATCAGTTAATGTTGGCATATCTCCATCTATTAAAGGAAACATCAAAGCAGCAATCATGAGTTTTAAATGCTTTCACTTCCTAATAGCATGGGGAGTGCCCCTGAAAAGTTGTAGTTTCGTTAAAGTACATCCAAAAATGTTTTGTTTCTTTGCTTTTAGAGGAAAGTTTTATTCTGAGAAAAGTAAAATTTCTTGTTGCATGGGAATGGAATGGACTTCTTAGAAAGTTGTGGACCTAAAGGAACAGCTTCACAACTTCTTAAATGTCAAGTTGGAGAAATATGTTCTTCTATTGGGCTCCATTCTCTTCCTTTCCATTACTGATCAATGAACTTAAACAGGTACAAATCCCAGGGAGCACTTCAGAGGCCCAAACTTCTGTGACAAGTGCAATATGAGATGATGTTTTACTGGGCTTCCCATTGTCATTTGTAGGTCAGGCAAATACATCTTCCTCATACAGGTGTCCCAGGTACATCAGTTTATTGCCCACAGTGACTCAGTTATCAGTACTTCTGTTTCTCTGAGGAAATACTTTGACTGCTACAGTCCAGAACTGAATTTTTTCTATCATGATTATAAAGACCAGTGACTCACCTTCCACCCTTATTGGATTTAGACAATTAGATCTCTCTCCTAATTGTCAAGTTTCATTTCAGTTCCTCTGCTTCAGTAAAGATCATGTTTATTAATTGTTCTATTCATGATTTGGACACTACAGAGCAATCCTTGTTCCAAGACAGTAATTTCCTTATGTTGAAATATTTGTGCTGTATGTTTTTTAATAATTTACACCTTTAAAAATTAGTAAGTGTTTTATAATAAGGAAAGAAGAAATATTGAGAAACATATATAATAGTTCCTACATTTTTGGCATATTTTCATGGATATCATCTGAGCCTACATCCTTTGAAAAGGACACCAATGTAAACTTGAATCCTTGCAAGCATTGTCTTTTCCCTTCTCTTGCAATTTTTGTGATGGAAATGATTACTAACATCCCATAAGAAGTTTAATAACTGATTTTCCTATAAAACTATAACAACTATTAGGCTATGTCAGGTTAATCTTCTTGAAGTAAGTTAATAAAAAATCCCCCAGTGAAAAGAACCTTAATAGAAAATGAAAGCAGAGAAGTATTCAGTAGCCTTGGACAATTAAAAGTACCAAGAAATGCATTTGCTCAAAATATGTAATTCAGATCCATAGATGATGCATAAAGTACATGTGAAAGTTTAGGATATGTTTTAATTTATGCATGCTTGAGGTCTGAGACTAAATTATCCAGAAAAGTTGTCTCTCAGGTTATCCAGCCCTGTTAATACCTCAATAAGAGTATTATTTCCTCTGCTAACATTTAAAAACTTTTAAAAGATAAAGTGGCTGCCTCTCTTGTTATTAGCTTGTAGCCTAAGAGAGCAGTTCATAATCCAAAAGATTATAGTAATAACCACTTTCAAGTACTGTAAGTTAATGAATAACTCAAACATAAATGTGCTATGATGAAAACAATTGAGGTTGCTAAGAGACAAAAATACCATGAAAAGTAAATCACTACTTTTAACATCAGTTTATTCAAGCAATGAAGTTGTATGTATTCTTGTATCACTATCTCATATATGCATACCCCAGTCTGAGATTACACCCTGAGAATTTGCAATTCAAGTGCATATATTCATAATAACAGTGTTCTTTCACAAAAGCATTTCATTTCATTGTTTTTCATGCTTGAGAAAAGGCCAGGGTTTCAGTAATAGGAATTCATGTTCTCCATAGATCCCTAGCATATATCTCTGATTATGCATCAAAATGATGGACACTTTAACTCCAATGAAAAAGTTAATATCGTTAATAACAAGTCCTTGTGCCTTATGCCTGAGAAGTAATTGTCAGTTACACAACACTATTTTTTCCCAAACCGGGAAACATTTGCTTTCAGTTTGTAACACTGCTATGACACAGAACCGTGTTTGGAAGGCTGTGAATGAAACTAAGACCCAGTGAAAAACAATTGATGAATTAAAAAAAAAGTCATAAATTTTTGGGTAACATGTACGTGTATTAAAAAACATTAAACATCTAGGAGAAGAAAACTGTCATGGTATTCTCTGTTCATTTAACTTTAATGTAAATTCCTGGGTGCTAAGCATTGACACAGAAAATAACTTCAGGCAGAAGCCCGTTCAGATGCTCCTATATCAAAGGGGCTGCCACTGAGCATACCTTGGTGCTCTTCCACAGGCCCTAATCATTATGGTTTCTGAGCATCTCACAGTGTTTAATGTACTGTCCTCTCACAGGTGTCCTCCTTTATGAGATGGGGAAATACCAGGACATTTAATTTTTCGGATGCTGGTACAATCAGATGTTCAGGTGTCTCACTGTTGCACTGAAATGCGCCATCCCTGCCAATATGCTGGATGTCTCCATGAAGTGCCAGGGAAGAAAGAGTGATGCCCCAAAGCAGGGAGTGCCCAAAGATGAGAGCAGCTAAAGCAGAGCACTGGCTGGGAAGCCAGCTAAGGTCAGCCTGTGGAGAAACACTGAAAACAGGATAGATGATAAATGCCATTTCTCTCCAGGGCTGAGATGCCTCATGAAGGGTGGCAGATAAGTGCTTCTCTCCACTTGAGACTCTCACCTCTGAATCCTACAGCAGGGATGGCACCTCTTTCTTTCTAGAGCAGAAACAGCAACAGTTTCTTCTTTTAAAACAGAATCTTTAGTCTTATGCAGCTGTTTTTGAGCAGTATCTTAGCACTTGCTCAGAATGTGGCATCCTCACATTTAATTCCCTCTTGCACCCAAGTGAATTCAGGCCTCTTCTTTCCCTGGAACTCCCAACTTAAAGTTATTTTTGGGTTATGATATTCTCCACCTCTCTGGGTTTTGTACTTGCTGAGCAGCAATTCCCAATGGGAGATGGAGTAAGTTTCAGTTTCTGCCCTGCTCAGTGGGGTGTGAGGAGTGGAGCAACTGCTCCATGGCTCAGAGCCTACAGAGCTAAATGGCAGAAAGAGCAGGCCCTATAATTCTATAAACTGCAATTCACCTACACAATCTTTCAGCTTTGGTTTATTGCTAATTACAATCCTCCACAAATGGAATTACACGTCATTATAGGTCATTATATTTTACCAAGGCAGCAGAATTTTCCATGAGTGACAGTTTTGAGCACCTTTGTGTGGTGTGGTTCTAATCACGGCGTCCCACACAGCCTGGCCATGTGAAGTGCAGGAAAATTGGCTATAACAGAGCCAGGAGATAATTTTAGACCTTTGGATTGTATGCATGGGTTGGGATCTCAGAGCCCCCTTTGCAGTAAAGGCAGCCTTTGGAGAGGAATTGAGAGCAGCCATGCTGGGAGCCTCCTCCTCTCCCACATGGGCTCCCACCCTAGGCACAAAGTTAAATGCCTCAAGTAAGGAGGGCGAATGTTGCCATTTTCATTAAGCTTATTAGAAATGACAAAAAGGCCAAATCATTGTGTGCTGATGCCCTAGCAACCTTTTAATGTAGTGCCCTTGCTGTAACAGCAGAGAATTTAATCCCATAAGATTCCTCCCACTGTTTGATGAGAGAAAGGTTAGGAATAGACGAGAACAAATATCCTGAGATAACAAAATCTTTAGGATTTTGCAATGGATCATTCCTCAAATAGTGAAAAGCTACATGGAAAGCCTGAAGTTAAATATTTCAAATTTCGATTTTGATGGTGGAAATTAACCCCTTCATGAAAAGCACAGCCCAGGATCACTTTGGCTCCTCAATGTGTGTCTCAGCCACAGAACTCATCACTCCAACAGCAACTTATCTACTTTTTTGAGACACAAGGTGTGTTGAAGAAGTGTTGAGGGGCTGCTGATGCCGCTCATGGTCACAGGTTGATTAACTTCTCTCAGTAAGTCACTCAAGAGTTGGGGTGTTTCAAACTACCTTCCTTGAAATGGCTGTGGACAAAGGAGAACACAATCTGCTTTTTAATTCTACAGTTTTGTTTTAATACAATTGAATGCAAAAATATATGGATCTTTACTGAGGTTTTAGAATGGGGCTTTTGAAACTTTGTGTACAAGGCAACTTGAGCTAACACTAAATATGTTAGTGGGAAACTGGAACCTATGTTCAGGATGGGTCCAGACCCATCCTGGCAGGGTCTCCTCGGACCCAGAACTAATTCAATTTAGCTCAGCTGATGAGTAGGTGATTTTCCTATGGAAAGTCCAAATGGGATTTGAGATCCTCATTCATATTGGTCTCCTAAAAGATCTTGTCATTTATTAAACTTATGCTATGCAGTTTCTGTTAAAAGATTATGTTCTATCAACAAGATTTCTGGTTGTTCTTCAGCCAACTTTTTGAAATAGAGCTGTGGAAATGCAGAGGTTTTTTCCGAATATCTTATCTGAGATACTGCAACACTTCTTTAGTTTATAGCAGCAATTTTAGTAAATATTCTTGTTTTGAGGAGAGCAAGGCTACAGCAAATATGCAACCAGTATAGGAAAAGCATGCAGACGTAAGAAATCAAAAATAAACTCTTCCCTTCTATTCTTAAAATGGATAAAAAGCATGCAATATTTTTCCTCACATGGACTTAGAAGACATTAAATTAATGAGTGCACAAGTAAGAATGATTGCCATTGTAATATATTCACAATTGCTTAGCAAAACATTTGCATTACTTGCAGTTTCATTTGACTTTAAAATATTACAGTTGTCTCATGCTAACAATTGGATTTATACCTTTGGTTGTTCACATTTGAACAAGAAAGTCCAGACACGTTTTGAAACTGCTGTAAATGTTCAGTGGTGTCCAGTGACCTGGCAGATCCTGTAAAGCACACTTGTGTCTCAGCTCTGAAGAACTGCAAGCAGAAATGGCAATCATAACTTGATTTTGCTAACAATCAGGAAAGAATTAATTATTAAATTCTGAATAGTCATCCAGTCCTGCTATCATATTATCATGTTTCAGGCCTGAAGTATTTTTTTCTCTATGCAACTACTTCCTTAGGTCTTTGCCAGAATGTTTGAAGGAAGTATCCCTGCCAGAGGCACAAGGTGGGCATTCCCAGCTCTCTCAGCTCAGCTCAGCTCAGCTCGCCCTCTCTGGTAGGGTGGGGCTTGCCATACTCTCCATAGAACATGGCAACTTCTTCAAATAAATGGAATACAAATCAACTGTTCTTGGAAGAATTTGTGTTTAATCTGAAATTAAGTCCCTCTGAGTTTTAAAACAGTGTCAAAACATTCCCAATTCATTCCAACTTTATTTCAGCTGTTGGGCTTTTTTAGTTTCTCTCATTTGGACATGAACTAAAGAGGCATTATTCACACAGCTGTACATTTTAAGTGACTTGTACATTTTACAGTGCACATACCAACACTGAGGATAAACTCTTCTGTCTCTAATCCTTTCTAAACATTATATCATACTCTGTTTATAAAATCCAGTAAAGGAAAATAATTTAGAATTTGGGTATTACATTTCCAGGATAAATTATTACAAATATCTCTGGGTTTGCAGGTGGCATTCCTGAAATCCCTGGAAATTAAGACACTCACTCTGGGCCACAGAAATAGCCCAAATGGGATTCTGCATAATTTTTCTGGGGATTGGCATAGCAATATCATTTGTGTTTCCTTTGCTGTAGGAAGTCAATTACAGAAATTTATGCAGATAAAACTTCAAGTACACTTTATCAAATATGTTTTTCTGAGGTATGGCTCTGGGAAATCAGCCAAAACAAACAACAAACACCAATTGATTTACACCTAATTTTTACTAATGCCCTCCATATTTTTTATATTATAAATCTTCCTTATTTTATGGCACTCTGCAAGGTCATGATTTGGACTGGAGCACATGCCTAATTAGTTTGGCTCATAAAATGCACAAAGCAACAGCCTTTCATCTTACTCTACAAAAAAGATGGTTTATTATCTAGGTTTTCAAGCAAACAGAGGCTGGTGATGCTTATAAGCAGCCTCATACATTTCTCCATTCCTGTTAGTTTTATCTTTCACTGTAGAATTTCCATGATCAACAGTTTGATTTATATATCTCAGTTGCTGTTCTTTTCCTTTACAGGCAATAACTATGTTTAAAGGCTCTGTTCACTTCATGTGTATTATGGCCTGCACAGTTCTATCTGTGGGATGTGTTTTAAATTGTGAGATGAAAAAACATTTAACAAAGTACTAGAAAAACAAATTTAAGCATAATGAAGCCTCTGTCAGCTTGTGAAACTTCTCATTTGGGTAAGGTTTTTATAAAAAGAGAATATCACATTCAGATTTTAAAAATACCAAATGATTAATTGAAATGGAAGCATAGCCTGTTACTCCTCCAAGGCACCATGCAACCAGAAGGATGAGGGGTAGATCTGCCAGAGACATTCCTACTTAATCATGGGTAAGTCACGGCACTTTGCTCTTTCTCCATTCTTGGTTATAGACAGTAGATAATCTGGACCTCATAAATATTTGACATACTTAGAAATATTTTCTTGTAATTCTCTCTTCAAAGTGGATATTGAGTAGAGCACAGATCAAGTCAGATGAATTTTTCACATTAATTTTTCTTTTTAAAAAAATTATTTTTCAAATTTATTATTTTTTCATAGGAATAACTGCAATGTTGAACATAAAAGCTTTACTATGACCTTACCAAAAATCTCTTCTCCCCTAAATGCCAAAGACAAGCCAAAATCAGATTTGCCTGGATTGCATATTTTGCATCTCTGAATTTACATCATAATCTGCAAGTCTTACCTATCTTGAAGGATGGTTTGCTTGTGTAAAATAACATTAAAATTTGTAAACAATTATGAAGAGTAAATTTCTGACTTTTTTCCCCTTAAGAAAAGATTTTCAGAACATCAAAAATGCTAACCCACATTGCAGAACTATAAACATTAGAAATGTGGCAGATCTGCAAAAATGCACAGAGCATGAAAGAATTTCAAGAAATCTGCTGAGAAGTGTTCTGAGGCACTGAATGCTTCATCAATTGGGAAAATGAGGAACGATAGCGAATAGTTAGTTAAATCAGACTTTTGTTTAATCTTGTCATCAGAAAGCTGAATTGTTGCATAAAATCAGTGGCAACAAATGTGTTCTTATCACTCAGAGCTTGAATTGATGGAGTCATGTTGGTGCATCATTCACAAATCTGTGGGCTGAAAAACCAGGGCAGAGCTGCTGCCTCAGCCAAGTAAGGGAGCTCTCTGATTCTGCTTCTGTAAAGACCCTGAGCTGCCCTTCTTGCCAGAGGCTGGTGTGGGGGAAATGGTTAGGAAGCATTAAGGTATGTACCATTGGAAGACAAATGAGTCCTTCTTTAATTCCCCTTTTAAAAAGTAGTTTTACACCCAATAGTGGATACCCAGTCAGGGAAAGATTGCTATTATCTGTATTTTGTCGGCATTCACTTCATCCAGCTTCAACCATCTGATTTATGCAAGTTGCTGAATGTCAACAACAGAATTAAGACAGGAGAAGAAAAGAGCCATGAAAAAGCACTGGAATGGAGCAGTCATAACCACTGTGTGCCTGACTGCTGTTCCTAGGATATCCAAAGGAGAAAGCATAAGTACTTTAATGAAGTTTTAATATGCACTATTGGAAGGTTCTTCCATAGCAAAACGAGCATTTAAAATTCCTTTAATGAAACATAAACAAGTGTACAGTGTCCTACTAAGCACCAAGGAATTGGTAGTGGATAGCTAAGTCTACAAATGTCCATGTGCTTGTGTGCATGGACACTCATATAAACACATGGACAAAGCTCAGAGGCTCCCTTCAGTCTCTTCACACTCAGAACTGAGAAATCTCTGAAGTATCTTGCATTTGAAGACCTGTTTTCAGTGCTGCTAAGTGTACAGAGCACCCAGAGCACAGCAGTCAAATTGCCTTCTGTGTGACAGGGAAAGGACATTTCTGTACAGAGGAACATTTTCAACATGCTTGTTGCTTAAAAAAAGGCAATGAACTACAAGTATTTTAGAGGTGGCAATGTATGTGTACTTAGAATAGGAGAGTCCTCAAGAAAACCATCTCATCTAGTGAGCAAAGGCATTATGGACTTGAGAAACTGTAATGCGCTCAGATCTCTGCTCTTGAGTTTGAATTTATTTTTAATGACACGTACTGCTGTTTTGAAGACTACAAAAGGATAGAAAAAGGTGTCATTCAGACTAAGGTGGTCACCTTTCCTGAAAGGGGTATTGCTGTAGATTTTATTGAAGAAGCTCTTAAACTAATATTTTGGACAGATATTTACTTTGCAATCATGTCCTACTGCCCATTGTTTTCTGCAAAGTGCTCATTGCTTCATCTGTTCTAAGAGAGACTCCTACATTCTTCTGAAAAAAGCAGGATGAGGGAGAAAGATGTGTGCAGACCTTGCATCATTACATCAAGAATACAGGATATTTGCAATCTGCAACTTCCCAGTTTACTGACTACAAGTCAGTTGTCACACTTTACACAAGACAATTGTCATGTTTACTTTTCTTTCAGGAGATAATGTAATACTTCTTGAGAAAATGCACCAATCTTTGCTCCTATTATGACTGTTACCATAACCTATGTGTTATTAGTTTTCATATTGGTCTGGTCTTATTTAATCTTTATACCTGGTTTTATATTTTTCAAATCCTGTTCACATACACTCACACCTTTTGACTACATAGATAAGATGGGTTGACATTTTGATAGATCACTATATTTCTATTATTTCTTTCCCATCTTTTATCTTCAGAAATAAGTTTATTCTGTCTGCAGCATTGTGAGATTCTGATAAAGTACTGGTGTGTGGTGGACTCTGGCCACGGCTGAGCCCTACCCAGCTGCTCACTGACTCTTCACCTTTAACTGGAGAGAAGAGAGTAGGAAGAGCAAAAACAAAAAAACATAATGGCTCAAGACAACGACAGTTTATTAAGTGATGGAAAGATGAAAAGGCAAACAAATAAAACCTGAGTGATGTAGACACCAAGATGACCAGTAGCAGAGTAATCACCCATGAGTCTCCAAGCAATGGCTACCTCCCACAAAGCCCCCTCCCCTCAGGTTTATTGCTGAACATGTAACACAGCCTGGAATATCCCTTCGGGCAGCTGCAGTCCGTTGTTCCAGCTGTCTCCCCTTCCAGCTTCTTGCCGACCTCCATCCTACAAGCTGTTGTGGCAGAATGGGAAAAAAAAGGAAGCCTTGATGCTGTACAAGCACTGCTCAGCAATAGCCAAAGCACTGGTGTGCTATCAGCAGTGTTTTAATCAGAAAACCAAAACACAGCACCATTCAGGCTGATAGGAACAAAATTAAGTTCATCATTAACAGGCAAACTAACAGTACACACTGTTAGTACTATCCAATTATAGTATAAATACTTGAAATAAAGCAACCAGAACATACACTGTGAGGTATTTCAGCACCACCCCTCACCATATGGGAAAACAAGAGTGAAACAAAAAAAAAAGTATTGCCTGCAGTGTTACACCTCAAATAAAATTATTTTGTATCCAAAATATTGAAGTTAACTGCTGGTTTATTCTTCTTTCATCAGCTAGACATTAACTAATTTATTTATTTTAAAGGTGGATGTCATGAACCAGGATTGTTCAGTTGATGTGAGAATCTAGTCCACATTGAAATTGCTTACTATCCTGCTTGGGATAGATTGAAGAGAAATTCAAATTTCTTGAAACAATTCTTGAAGCAATTCTTGAAACAATTTCAAGTCAACCTCTGTACAGGCATCTGAAGCAGTACACACAAAAATTTTGGTGACATCTGTGTTTTGAACAGCAAATCTCTTAGGCATGCTCAGCAGCACCCTGCACATTTAGACCTCTAAAGTCTGTTACCTTCTATTACTTGTAAGAGACTGACCTAGGACTTTTAAAACCATTTCAGCCCCCTCAAAAAAATGTTTATAAACCATTCACCTTGCAATATCAAACAGCCCAAATGGAAAAGTTATCTTTTCTCTAAATCTGATGTTTGGTTAGTGCAAATCACACACAGAGTATCAGATGAACCATGTTTCTGTTTTAAAAAAGCTGGCTACTGAATACACTGATATTCTCACTGATCTGTGAGAAAATTTTGAAAGAGTAATAGTCTAAATCTCATGTGTTTCTGCTATTCATTCGTAGGTAGGAACCCAGAAGAGGAAAAAATTAAACATACA
>WEZZ01003459.1:3062-23961 GCA_013400585.1 Chloropsis cyanopogon
GAAGGGCAATGGAGCTGGTGAAGGGCCTGGAGAAAAAGTCCTATGAGGAGCAGCTGAGTGATCCGGGCTTGTTTATCCTGGAGAAAGGGAGGCTCAGGGTGACATTATCACCCTCTACAAGTACCTGAAAAGGGGTTGTAGCAAAGTGGGAGTTGATCTCTTCTCCCAGGCAACAAGCGACAGGACAAGAGGAAACGGTGTCAAACTGCACCAGGAGAGATTTATATTAGATATCAGGGGGAATTTTTCTTGGAAAGACTGTTAAACATTGGAATGGAATAGTCAGGGAGGTGGTGGAATCACCACCCCTGGATGTGTTCAAGAAACAATAGGACCTGACACCTTATGCTATGATCCAATTGTTATGGTGGTGTTTCGTCAAAGGTTGTCATCAATGGTCTTGGAGATATTTTCCATCCTAAATGATTCTTGGATTCTGTGATTGTGTGACATCTGTACAGTGTTGAAGAACTGAAATGTGTGCAGATAGCATTCAGATTAGTGGGTACTCACACGGACACTGCTTTATAGCTTTCAGAATCTAGGGGTGTAACTTTACAGATGTTTTGGCCAATGGCAAAACTCAGTTATCTGGCTAGCCATTATAATCTTCAGTGCAGCATGCATCTTTGCAACTGTTCTATGGGGTAATAATACTATAAACCATTTAAATGAAAAAGAATAACAAATATATAGCTTAAAAGTACTTTCTAGTTTGAGATAAACTGCTTCTTTTGGTAATGTACCCTAATTTCAGGATGCCTAAAATTTGGTTGTTTTGAGTTATACAAGTATTACTTCTTAATTGAGATGTGATTAAGGAGCTAAATAATATTAATGAAATTTACATTTTTGCTTTGTGTGGGTTCTCAGCCGTAGAGTGACTTGAGCTGCAGAGATCTCTCTTGCCTGAAATAAGCTGCCTTCTCTGTTCTGGTTACTTTTGACTATCAATTTCCATTTATCATTATTTCTGAGATATCAGATCTGAACATATTTCTACAGCATTATTTCTACCAAATATTCCTACACATTTAGCAATTTAAGTTGTTAATTCAGGGATTTTTAAATACTTGAAAAGATAAGGAATTCATTTATTCTATTGATTTATTCTAAATCTAATTCAGTAGTTTACAATCTATGCATTCACTCACACTTTTCATCTTTTACCTCTCATCATAGTTAATTGTAAGGAAAATAGAACCATTTTCTGTCCTAATTGTGCTTCTAAATGGAATTTTAAAGTGTTGGCAGATAGGAAAACAGTATGTTGATATACCATTCCCAAATCTGAAGAAAAAGCTACCTTGCAAACATAAATTATTTCCTGCCTACTGGTGGAACTGAGTAAGGTTTCAGAGTTAGTTCTAAACTTCTGAAATAGCCATTTGTAGCTTTTATGTTGCAGCTCAAGAGTTCTTCCATCAGATTCTGCTCTGCAAAAGTGCCTTTAATGGAACAAGACACTTTCTCAGGGACAAGCTGTGAGCAGGTGTTTAGTACTGCGCCAGAAGAGACCCAGGGAGAAGGTACTCAGCAAGAAGGCAGAAGCCTAGCCTTTCCTTCCTGTCATTCCAGTGTAAGGAGTGTTCAAGCTTTTTTAGAAATTTAATTTCAGAAAGAAGCCAAATCAGAGTTTAACAACTCCATGCTTGTCAATCCCCCTGTTCCCTTGGTGGGTCAGTAGAGTCACAGAGAATACACCAAGAAAAAGCATTCTAGTTTCTTCTCTTCAATAGGATGCCCTGCCCCCTGTTCCGTGGTTAGATCTGAAGTATCTGAACTGTTTTTGAAGATCATAAGGACTTAGACTTGAGTGTATGATATCAGATTACCGGAATTAAGCTATCATACTCACTCTATTTTCTGCTCTGGTCAAGTTATTTATCTGGATATTAACTAAGGTTCAACTTATGTTAATTTCTGAATTTCTGTTATGTTAAGACATCTGAGTGATCCTAGAGATCTGTATCAAGCTGCTGGATGATTGACTATCCAATAGTAAAATATAAGAAAGCATGCAGTAGTCACTCACTAGTGGCTAGGGTGCCACAAGGGAATTGGGATGCTTTAGATTTTTTTTTTTTTCCTTATAGTGTTTTTTTCCTATTAAAATTAAATACAACTTTTTTTTTTACTAGAGGTAGGTATGAATATAAAAATGTATTTGAGTTCAAATTTATCTCAGTGAGGAAGTCTCCCTACTGTAAAGCTGTTTCCTTTTGAAACGAAAGGCCGCTAACTTTTTGTCAATGACTAGGGTATTCAAGTTCAAAATGGTCTGATTTTCAAGTTCTAATCTAGTGAGTTAAAGACTTCAATATTTGGCATGCCATACAGATATTTGGCATATCTGTTAATGTCTATTCACCATACTTACTTATTTATTAATTTCTAGAATATAGAATTGGGTAGCTACAATTGGATAGACAATCTTGCTTGAGATTGCTCCTATATAAAGAACAGAAATTCATTTTCCTTTGTTTTTTCACATGATAAATAACAGACTGTGAGAGGAAATAAACTTAAGTCTCCCATAATAGCAAATGTAATTCAAAAAAGTGAAGTAATCAAAGCTATGTCTTTTCAAAAAAAAGAAGTAAGTATTACATTTAAAGACAGGCGAAATGGTCAATTGCTTTTATTGACTATTTTAAGTAAACACTTTCAGGTGTTTACTTGATAGGAAGAATGGCTCAGCAGAACAGTTAAAAGCAATTTCTAGCAGACATAGATAAAGAGCAAGCTTTTAAAGACCAAAGTCCAAAACAATTTGAATTTAATCATCTTTGGCTACTGACAGAAATGCTACAGTGACCTAACACATAAGCATAGATCACTCATGATGCACAGCAAATAAGGAAAACATTTTTAAAACAAAAAGGCTAAAAAAATAGAATGCTGCATTTGTATGAATAATTTGTTACATATATCCACAGCGTCATAAAAATTAAGCCAGAATGCACTGCAACACACAGATCTGCAGATATTTTAGACATCAGATATTTCAGCAGCTGTACTAAGTTCCTCACTAGCACTGTGTGTTAAAATGTCAATAGCCTCAGCTGCAATTCTACTTTTCTGCTGGGATTTGTCCTTCTTATCCTTTGAGGTTAAGACAGAACAATTCTGAGGTTTAGTGGCATCAGGAATATCTAGATATTCCCTTAAAAAATAATTATGGCAAAGGCTCTGACTGGAGGCAAGACTTCCTGACATGTTTTCCTTTCTAGAAGTAACTTCTCAAGGCAAATATTTTTCCTCCCATTTCATGTACTTCAAAGTTTTTCTTTATACAGTCTCAGAATGCTCTGGAAAATTGCTTACATTGAAATCCAGGTGTGTCTTCCATAAAAATAATTCTGAATTGACATGATAAGGTAAACTGAATGGATTAAGTATATTGCGCTATTGTCTGAAAATTCTTGTCCTATTCTAGAAGCCACTGCATGAAGGTCCAGCAAAATATTGGATATATTATGGAGCAGGAATCATCACTTGGTATCAGTATTAAAAAGTCTTGCTCTGTTATCTGCTAAACAAACACATTAGTAACAACATATCCAGAGAAAGGATACAATTGATACAATTAATGTTTTTGCAGAGCCCTCTCAGACTCATTTCCCATAAAATTCCTTCCACCTCCAAAGAAATAAGGGTACTTTATTAATCAACAAATTCACCACTCTTTTTCCCTTGGAAATTTCTGAAGTCAAATTAAAAGTCAAATGTGACAACACCATGAACAAAGGTAAAATTTATCTGGAAAACAAAAGGTTTTTAACCTCAACATATAGCCATCTAGCAGTTGTAAAGCTGTTTACACAGACTGAATCTGAATTATTTCAGGGTCTACCACTCACTCTAGTGAAATTTAAGGTTCCCAGTACCTTTGAAAAGTCAGCTGCACATGTAATGCTTTTCATCAACTGTAATAGATTTACACATGGTATCCTTCAGACAAATTTCCTTAACTGTTTGTAACAGTAATTAAATAGCAACCTGAAAATTAAATTACATATTCAGCTGTAGGAATATTTCAGTTAAAATGATTAGCCTTTTCCTGTTCATGAATGGCTTGAGCACCACCAATTTCTTCATGTCTATCTAATTCAGGAGCACTTACCACACCATTATGCAGACAAATTCCATCTTAGGGATGGACAGGTCAGTCACAGTTGTCACGTATGTTGTGCTAGCTTCCTAATGATTATGGTCTGGAAGAGGAGATGTGTTGGTGGGAATAAAAACAGAATATTTCTTTTTCTGATGAGAATTCCCTGGATAAATATATGTAGCAAAAAATTTCCATTTGCTAAAATTTTCACAGAAAAAAAAATTTACAATCTGGTACGTATTTAATTTGAAAAGTCTAAATATCAGTTATGTTTATGGAAAGAGAACATTAAATGCAAAGATGTGACTAAAATCATCGGTGTGCAATGCAACAGCAGCATACATGGTTTTTCATCTCCTGTTCCCTGCAGATGCTAACAGCTGAGGCACAGTGTTCACTCAGCTGGGAAGAAAAATAGTTTTCAAATCCTTCTGGGAATAGGAAATTCCATCCAAAGAGAGTATGTTCTGTATAAAAGAGTGATGTGCCGATATACTAAAAACTTTAGGATGAAATCACCGAATAGTAACTTTGGTTCTATCCCTTGATACTTAACATTAACTATTCTAGACACCATGAGTTAATATATGTAGATTAATGGACTTGAGAATAAATGGGACCAGTTTCATGTTTTGCTTGGTTTGACTGGTTCTGGTTTGACTTCAAGCCATTTTTGTAGCATCTACTACTCATCCAAAAATTCCATGATTTCCAAAACCTTTGTTGAGTAAACATATTTCACTCAACTTCTAAAAAAATCCTTAAGTAGCAACTTTGATTCCATATGGAGGATAAGTTTTACCTTCAAATAGAAAATCTGATACTTAAATTTATCACCAAAGCTGCTGAAAACAACTTTTGGTGCTACCTAAAAACACCTGAACTCTCATTTATCAGGAGAATATCAGTAAGGAGAGAATTTCCAACTCTCCAATTCAATCTATCAATTTTTATAAGTAATTTTTTAGAACAGATTTTGAAATGCAATCCTTTCTTCATTAAAATATTCCACCTACCCACCCATTCACATGTTTTTCTCCCTCCTTTCCATTCTACTTTGGTACATGAAACAAGGAAATAATATGTAATGTAACTACTCTATAAACCATGGTTGAATATACAATCCTTATACATCTGACAGCTGATAGTTACGGCACTATCCAGAATGGTGGAGATGTGGAACTGGGTTCTCTATTCAAGACATCTCTGGCCTCCTCACATCTTCAGAGTTCTCTAAACACTGGTTCTCTCACTTGGAGGAGACAGTCTTTTTTACAGCAACAAATTTAGCCAATGGACTCCAGAAACACTTCAATCTGATCATAGTTTTGAATCCTGTAGGTACCCAGTTCCATAGGCATTTATGATACTCTAGGGAAAGCTGCCTGTTCATACTACTGTAACTACATCCTTGGTGTGAATGTAACTCCTAGTCTCACTAACTTTGTTTTGTTACACGTAAGCTGTGTGTTTTCCTCTGAAGAAACGTCTTTTTCTCTCAGTTCCCTCTCCACGGATTATAAAGGGAGTCAAAATTGGCAAAACTTTTAAATAAGGAGTATCAGTGGGATTCCAGGAGTTTGGTGGGATGAAACCTTGCCACTGTGATTTGTTTATCAATTTGTACAAGCATTTTATAACAGGTAGTTATGACAGTTTTAAGTAGGCCTGGAACAGGGCTCACATAATGAATGTGAGATAAACTACCCAGTTATTTATTTTGTGAATATAATCCATGCCAAGCACAGGTTCAGCTTTAACTTTGAAAAGGTTTTATAAAGAGAAAAAACAGTTGGAAATTTTAATGAAAACAATCATCTTTATTGCTGGCATAAAAATAGCCCTGCTTTGCCAGGACATCATTACAAACCAAATAAGCCCAAGATTGCTCACCTGGACTCTGATCAGAAAATCTGCTGACCCAGGTCTTTCAAAATTTTTGCAGGAAAAGACAAAGGACAGCCTACAGGCATTCACATTTTGAAACACTACAAGGAAAAATGTCTAGGGGGGCCTGTTTTTCCCCAGGAGGTGCTGATCCATTGTGATCCGTGTAAAAAAAGGCACTTATACCATCTAAAGTCTTATTTAAAAGGCTTTTCATTAAAGTTAATGCTGGAAGAAGAGAATAGCATGGATAATCTTATTTCCCCTTAGAGTTGGGGGCCCCAAGTAGTGTAGCATCAAATAGGACACTGACCCAGGAGCAACAAGACATGCAGACCCTCTTCGTAGCAGATATTCTCTCATTTTGGTCTTTCAAACTATTTTCTTATGAGGAAAAAACTCTAAACAGTCAAATATAAAAGATCTCCCCGCAAGGACTTCTTGGTGAACCTTGCCATATAAAGGCAAGGTCAAGGAGGAGTATAATCACCAGTGCTGAGGAGAAGCTGCCTGAGGGCTGTCCTTTTTTGGTGAGCTGGTTGAGCTTGTCCCATGGCACAGCGCTGCACACTATCCCTGCAGCACAGCACTGCCTGCCAGGGCTCAAGTTGTCTGTGCTCTGGATTGCTCACTACACCAGGAACAGGGTTCTGCTAGCCAGGATCGCTACAGCCTGTACTCTGAGGATTGAAAACAAGGCAAATAAGGTGATCTCAGAAAGGTATTAAAACAGGAGTTTGGAAATGAAGGCCTTGTATGTTGCAACACTGCTGTTCATTCAGTCCTGAAGTGTTACATGACTTACTGGCAAGTGAATACTTGATGAGTCCTTATAAAAATATGAACTGGCTGCTAAAAATAGCATATAATTGAACTCTGAAAAGTATTTGTTTTCTCAGTGACAATACTTTTCCAGTGATAATGTTGAAATACATTTGTTGACAGCAGATTTAGCATTCTGAATAAGTATGTAGCCATGTCTAGCTTTTCTCCTACTCAGTTGAGTCTATTTGTCATCTTCTGGAGAGTTTGTTAATGCATAGTTCCCAAGTAAACAGTTAGTCTGTAAAAGCATAATTTTCCTTGGAATTTTAACAGTTCTGTTTCTATAAAAAAGTTCTAAAAAGAGCTCATTGAAAACATACATTATATTGGCCTTTTGAGTGGAATGAAGTTTATCTTGGTTATAATCTTTGCTGTGAGTTCACTTCGCTGAAAGGGATGTGTATTTTTCACTCCAGTTTCATCTCATAGAACAAAGTTATCATCTAATGCAGGTTTATCTTTTCTGACTGCATCCCTGCCTACATGTCTATATGGAAATTTCAGTACTCTATTTGAGTATTTCTTCTTCCCCATGTCGTCCTTGCAATTTTGTAAATTAGCTCAAATTTTCACTTTTCTGCATTCTAAATATAATATATTATATTCTAAATATAATATTATATATATATAAAATAAAATATAAAATATTCTATATTCTAAATATAATATATTTAATTGCCTGGATTGTAAGATGTGTAGGCATAAAAAATTATCTCTGAAAAATAAAAAGAACAAATGCAGCAAAGATAAAATACAAGTCATAAGTCATAACATCTGAAAGATTAAACTTAGGAGGTAAATTTATGTGCCACCCACCATCAGTAAACATAAAGGCACATGGAAAGAAACACGTATCTGCCGATTCTCTTTAGCTAATGCTAAATTGCTCTCTTTTATCTAAACATTCTCTGTATATTGTGAGCAAAGATTTCATGCTTATGTAATGTTCACATAAAGAGGTAAAGCTGTTCAATAACTAGAAGGCAATTACGGTATAAACAAGAATAGATTTTTCTAGTTCTTTAGAAATGTATGTGAGTGAAATAACAATTGTTGAGCCATAAATAGTACAGCAGGACCAGTTAGCTGATATTTGAAACCAAAACTGCTATGACACAAAAGTATTATTTTAGATTTATTAAAAAATTGAATGCTTTTCAGTCATATTGTTTATCTTGATTTATCTAGGGGAATTATCAAGTTCAAATTCAATAGTTTCTTAATAGAACATATCAATTCTAAGACGCATCACAGGTTCATCCAACATTTGTATGCAATGTATTTTGCGATTTAAGTTTTTCTCATTAATAACATTACAGGCTCAACTGAAATAAGAAAACTTTTGTCTCTTAAAATACCTGAAAGCAATGCAGGTGTTACAAACATTTTGCCCATAACTAAGCTTTAAATCATCAGTAGTAATGAAAAGTAAATACATTTGCTACACATGTACGCTTATATAAGTGAAAGAACTAAAACTCAGAAGGGCCAAGAGACGGAGATTTTAAATTGTCTTTTTCCTTTTTCCATTTATCTAGATATAGAATTATAATTGCTTATAAATATATGAGTATGTACTTATTGATTAAAATAGAATTAATGATTAATATGATTAAAATAGAATTTATATGCTTCTCAGAAGAAAATGTTATAAAAGAATGGCTATATAATAACAGTCTACTCTGACAGCAGTAATATAATTGTATTACAAATTTTTCTTGTTCGTTAACTCATTTTAGCACAAAGTAACATTCAACATCTCTTAGGTTCGTACGTGTTCTTCCAACCACTTCTGCACTTGATCTATGTGGTGGGTTGACCCTGTCTGGATGTCAGGTGCCCGCCAAGCTGTTCTATCCCTCACTTCCTAAGCAGGGAATAGAAGAGAAAATACAACCAAAAGCTATTGGGCTGAGATAAGGACAGGGGGAGATCACTCACCCATCACCATCACATGCAAAACAGCTCATAATAAGTGCTATTTATTACCAATCAAATCTGAGCAGGGTAATAAGAAATAAAACCAAATCTTCAAACAGCTCCCTCTCATCCCTCCCTTCTTTCCAGGCACAACTTCATTCTCACTTTCTCTACCTCCTCCCCTCCAGTGGGGCAGTGGGACAGAGAATGGGAGTTGAGATCTGTTCATCACACATCATCTGCCACTCCTTTCTCTTCACACTCTTTCCCTGTTCCAGGATGGAGTCCCTCCTCTGGGAGACAGTTTTTCACAAGCTGCTCCAGCACAGGTCTTTCCCATGGGCTGCAGTCCTTCAGAAACACACTGCTCCAGCATAGGTGCCCCACAGGTTCATAAGTCCTACCAGCCAACCTGTTCCAGCGTGGGCTATACTCTCCATGGCTCTGCAGGGAGGAACCTGCTCTGGTGTGGGCTTTCCCACAAGCTCACAGCCTTTTTTGAGTGCATCCTCTTGCGCTGGTGTGGGGCTCTCTGAAGACTGCAGGTGCACCTCTGCTGCAGCATTGACCTTCACGGGCTGCAGGGTTACAGCTGCCTCACCATGGCCTTCACTGTGGGTTGCAGGGGAATCTCTCCCTGGTACCAGGAGCACCTCCTCCCCCTCCTTCTTCCCTGACCTTGGTGTCTGCAGGGTTGTTTCTTACATATCCTCACTCCTCTTTCCAGAAGCTGTTGCCCAGCAATTTTTATTCCCTTCTTAAACAGGTTATCCCAGAGACACTGCTGGTATCACTGATGTACTTGGCCTTGACCAGTGTTGGTTTTCTCTTGGAGTCAGCTGGCATTGTCTCCATCAGACACAGGGGAGGCTTCTCACAGAAGGCCTGCTCTCCCTCCGACTCCAACCCCAACCTTGCCACACAAACCCAATACAATCTGACACATTATCTGCTTTTTCTTTTCCTCCAGAGAAAAAGAAAACTTCACACAGTGTAAATATCAGGGGATGAGGTCAGATTCAAGATTATAGACAGCGAGAGAAACTGATGCAAAAGCACAGAATTCCCTTGTCAAATAAATAATCCTTAATAAATTCAATATTTGAGCACTTGCAGAAAAAAAAAATTCTGGATTGGTTTTCTTATCCCCAGAACTTCTATCTGTTTCATTTGCAATGTACTTTGGAGAAACATCAGATGGAGAAAATCTGGTAAAAGGGTAAAAAATACTTGACATAAAATACATGCCACTAACAGAGTAAAATGCTTTTTAAAACTAATGTGTTAAACACTACTTAACACTATAATATGAATTCTGCTATCTTAATTTAATTTTTTTTCTCAAAACAACTGAGTCATGTTTCTTATAGAGTTTTATTTACCCCAAAATGACAAATGTCCACCTAAATTTCAGAAGTGTAACCAGAATGACTAACTTGGTCAAATGGAATCGCACTTCAACAGCTACCTTTGTAATAAAATTCTCTCCACTCAAAATTCTTGGCTCTGACCTGGCAAACTGCAAGCAAATTTATATCAAGGGACAGTTCACTGTCTGATATACTGGAAAAAACATCTGCTACTTAAAAAACAGAGTATGTACTTAAGAGCCAAAATCTCATTTGTCTGTTAGGGCCTACTCTCACTGGAATCACAAGCAAATCCAGGCTGATGTTAATACACAATCATTTGATCAATATTTGTAAAAGAAATTTAACTATTGATAAAAAAAAAGCAAGCCATGAGATGAGGCCAGTTCATCAGGTCAACAAAGGGAATGAAAATAGCATGAAAGCTAGAAAGCTATTTCTGTATTTTCAATGCCTTTTCATATTTTCAATAAAGCCTCATGGGAGTGAAAACAATAATGTCAATGGAAATAAGAGAAATTATATTTTTAAACAAGTAAGTGCCAACTTGTTGCCAATTACTCACAGTAGATGATTTTCCAGTTCACACTGGTATTTTTCTGCAACGCTGTTGAAGTTGAATTGCTTTGGACAAGCACTACCTTAAATGTCAGAATGGTTATATGTCACAGTGAGGAAAAGGTGAGGAGGGAAAATGGTGTCCTAAACCTCCCTTCTTAAATATCAATTTACTGTCCGCATAAATTCTATCCACATACTGTCCACATACTGTCCACTGTCAATTTACTTTTGCCTTTCCCCACCTTCCTAAAATATTTAGTCTTGGTGGAGAAACTATGGTGCTGAAGCATATTGATAAAAATCTAACTAGAATGTTCCACTTTGATGGCTCAACACTCTCCCACATGGTATAGCAAACATTTCCAAGTAATAGAGACAATATATGATAATTCATTTATTATTATGGCCTATATGCATAGTGTTACTCTGCACCTTATTTATACATATTTCTAAAAAAGGAAAGAAGTCTCTAGAGTAGTTGACTTTTTCTTTTCCCAAGATTTTCTTTCTTTTTAGAGCATGTATCTTCATATTTTCTCAGGTATTTGCAAGAATATTTTAGAAAGTAGAAACACTTAGAAAGTAAGAAGCAGTGATGAGGTAACTCATTACAGTGACAGAAATTACAACATGACTGATTCAATGTTGTAGGAGTCAAAAGAAGATCAGTGTTAATTTCTACACTGTTCAATACCTATTTTGTAACTTGCTATAGCCATTAGTACTATAGTATTTTTGTATCATGCCTTTTGATTTCATCTTGTTTTCCTTGCTCCATTGGATCCAGTTCTCCACTGTACCAAGACTAAAATTTGGGCAATGAGTCTGGAAATGCACGCTTTTCCCTTCATTGTTCTCACTTAAAAAATAAATTTTAGTATGTATCACAGATCTAATTGGTGATAATATTTCTTCACAATGGAATGATCATCACACAGAGATTATTATGTTATCTAAATAATAGTAAAAATGAATGTCATGAAAATGTGATGAATCATAGCCTTGGAATGAAGATGTGAGCCAGTATGGGCTCTGAAGGACCTGAAAATTTAGTTCTTCAGGAACAGGACAGTGAGAGACAGGATGTTTCTATCCAGTTTAGACAAAATATTTCTTATGTTTACAGTGGGGTCCACTTGGAGAATTCCATGGCCATTCTTAAATGTTAATTAGAACAGACAAAACTCTACCAGCATGTTATGCGTGTTCAGCTATGTTATTTCAACAATTTTACTCTACATTTAGGTGTTGCTGATACAGTAATAACTTTACCTTTATCTGTGCAATGTAGCAAAAAAAGAGTGAATATTTAATAGAAAATGTGATGATGAATCTAATGTCACAGTGATTAATTAGATATTTTCCTTTTCAAATTGCAGAAATAAGAAAGGGAGGAGTGATTGTTGGGTAGGAGAGTTATATAAAGTTTTGTAAAACCAGTTATCTAAAAGAATGGTCTGTAATATTTACTGGGTGTTTTTTGAATAATATTCAGCTTCGACTCTTTTTTTTTCCTTTTTCTTGCCAAAAATAAGCAAATTTGAGGCAGTTTTACTTTGTTTCTAATTGTGCTTTAAAGAATGACTTCTGCAGCAACTTTGTGCAATATTTTAGAGTTTCCATAGGAACCAGGAGGGTAGATATAAAAATCTTTGTAAAAATTCAGAACAGGGCAGGAATTGAATACAACCTTGACCCTGAGTGCTGGAAGAGGATCCAAAACCAAGGGAAGACGAAACCTGTGCTAGCCAAGAAGATCTTTAGTTACCAAACCATAAGAAAGATCTATGTATAAGTTTCTATAGGGTACTGACTGTATTTTCAGCTTTTGAATCCCCATTAATTTTAACTTCACTGCATTCAGGTTTCTGTATTAGTTACAATGCTTTAAGAATAATGGGGAAACAAAATCGTTGAAATAATTTTTTGCTGATAACTGCAGGTTTTGGTTATATCAACATCTAGAAGCCTCCACCTTTAAACATCAGTCATGAGCACATGTATTGCTAATCTTGCAATTGGTGGAGCAGCTGAAATGTTTTGTTGCTACATTTTATAAGAAGTTTATACCTTCTATCTGTAAAATTATGGTTGATTCTTTTTTTCTTTACTGCTTTTTAAGTAAAAGGAAAAGCCATGAACAAAACAAGACACAAACCGGTACTTGACAAATCCTGTCCTACAGCAATTACATATGTGTACTAGCAATATTCATCTGTTGTATCTACGAGCTGTTTTTTTGTCAAGTATTTTATTCTTAAATTCATTTGCTGTTTAAGAATGATGGCAGCAGATGGTCGAGAAGGTAACTTATTCACTGTTTAATTTGGTTTGTTTATTCTGTTGGTAATTAATTCCATACCTCAGGGTCCACTCTTCTCTCCTGTTCCCGCCATCCTCCTAGCCACTGGAGACTGTGTATTGCTCAGGAAGACATTCTGGATTAGGAGAGGTGGTGCTTTTGGTGACATTGAGAAATCTCTCAGATGCCTGGCTAGTGAGTTTTGCTCACATAATTCAATCACTAGATTCTTTCTATTTTTCATCCATTTTGGAGGTGATTATTTTGCTTTTACTAACTTCGGAAGCATGTAGCAGTCTACTTCTTGGGTAATACGAGTTCATGTGTATTCTGTTAGTACAAGGACTTTAATCTTTTCTCTTCCTAAAGCTTTGTGGTTTCTCTTGTTCAACTAATATTTTTAAGTTTAAAATACAGTGCTAATATTGTTTGAGATGAGTCATAAATTGACAGAGTTTTCTCTTACATCCATTAAAATTGCTGTCAAAACGCTTAATAACTTCGGTGTTCTGAGACCTGAACAAGCATTCAGGATGTCTTTGAAGAATTTGAGTTAATACTTGAATTCCTGAGATCTTAATACTCAGAACTTTCTTTTTAAAATTTGTTTTACAGCTTTTCTAAAAGTTTTGAGTTGTGATTCATTATTGACAATTACTATAAAACTCATGAGTATTCTAGCCTGAAAACTAACATTTTCTTTTCTGATTTTTTTTTACTTCTTTTTCTGGTTAAATGACTGATATAAAATTCTTAATAGTGAAGGAAAATAGTATAAATGGAATAATTTTAATAAACTGAAGGAATGTTTAGTTTTATCAAGTAAATAATATTAAATCAAGTCATCTGTGCCTAAATATGACCATATTGGTACAACTGCATATATTCAGCATAATAAATCTTAAATGAAGTACTCTTGACAGATACTGCATCTGTTAGAATATTTAACAAAAACTAAAGTAGTTATGAAATAGGTCAACGCTATTCTCAAAGCCACCACATCATTCTTTCTCTAAAATCCACTGTTGTTAGGAATGAGGATTTCATTTGGGGTTACTTTAGGGAAATTCAGCATACAGAAGCTTTACAGAAGAGTTCTTGAAATGTTTTTGATGCAGTAGTTTCCACCCTTGACATAAAGCCTCAAATTAAGATGCTTACGGACTGACATTATATTCTAATCAATTTATGGAAGATTTATTGCTTTGTGATAGGTTACCCTAAGGATTAGCTGAAAACTTATTTTACTTTGAAGTAAATAAAAAAGGTATACAAAAGAATTTTTATTTCTGAAGTTGGTATATTATTTGTAGGAAGAACTATAAGTTTTCATTTTATATTTAGCTTTTGAAGTATGTTTTATGAAGCAAGAAAATGCTGAAGAAAAAGATGATATTGTGATGTTACATGGATAGACCTGCAAGTGAACTCATAAAACTGTATTTTTCGCTACTAATCCCTCTTTTAGAAATTTTGCTTTCTTCAACAGCAAACAATTTTATGGCATCTAATGACAGAAAACTAAAGCCAAATAATTTTAAACACAGGCCAAGGCATGAATATGAGAATAATTTAGCTTTAAAACAATTTAATATGGATTGTGATAGATTTTCCAATGTTATAAATATTTTACTTGAAATAGTGTGTTCTTCAGAAGGTATGCTCTAACTCAAAACAAGAAGAGACGAAAAAAACATTGCAGCCTATATTGTGTAGGAGATCAGGCTAAATTCTCACTGTGCACAAATCTTTATTTGCATTCTATTAATTTTATCTCCAACAAAATTTAATCTGAACTGAATTTGCCTATAGGTTATCAGCTGGTGTTTAGGGAATAACATTAGATGAATTCCTTTTCTGCCATATGTGATTGTTAAATCATGTATGCTAGCAAATACAATGCTGTGGCCAGTACTGCTAGCATGATTGTCATATTACTGTTGCTACTGCTTCTGTACTACATTTAAGCGCAAACCAAGATTGGGGTCCTACTATCACCTGCTTGATCAGCAGAAAATTATTGCATGAGCTTCTTTAACCATCTCATTTCACCCAAGACCCTTCTTTCAAATTACTGTGCTTACTTTCTTAGGTATATTCAGCTTTTCTCTCACTTCTTCTGTTAGCACAGAGAGAAAAAGGTTAAATAGAAGAGATGGTTATGAGTGACTTCAAATAAAAAATAATCCTTGTCTGAAACAAGCTACTGAGAAATAAAATAGAGGACAAATTATAATGTTGCAATAAAACCATCAATGTCAATAAGAACTACATATATTGGACTTAGCAACCACAAAATTACTCCAAAATATTAAATTTGGAGAGGGGGTGATGGGTGTCAGTCAATGTATATGTAAACCACTTTACTTCTGCTTTTTTTGTTTTGTTTTAGGAATTATGAACTATGACAGCTTCAATATTTGCCTATCATCTCCAATAAGCAGTAAAACTGAGCTGGGCTGCTGTTTAGAAAATGTTTACGCTGCTGTATGTCTGCAGCTGACATCCCACATGAGTCAAGTATTCATTAGTGTTCAAGACTCAATAATTTAAGACCAAGTTTATGCCTGTCTCTGTTTTATATTCCCAATGCATCAAAAGACTTGAACTGTGACAAATGTAGCAGAAATATTAAGCAGTTCCTGAGGAGGCAATCACACCTACTTCTACTCTTTTAATAAAACATGCTATAAATCTCGGGTGTACCTGGAAGAAACTATCAAGCCATATAAACTGTACCCATACTGAAGTTTAACTCAAGGAAACTTTCTTTATCTTAATCAAGATTTTCTTTTGCCACTTATTTTCTTTTCAAAACTTCTCATGCGGCTTCCAAAGATAGAGATGAAGTAGGATTTATGATGCATGATAGAAAAGTATTAATAGTTTTGATCTTCGAGAGTGTTCTTAGTATCAGATATCTGAATATTAGTTACATATTTCAATAATACTATTAAAGACAACCAAGACAAGAGGGCATGAAAAAGACTTAGGAAAAGGTCAGAATTATGAAGTGTACAAATGATTACTTCTTGCAGAAGCTCAGGCTTGCAACAGTTATTTAAGGAGGGTATTACTACTATCCTCTTAATAGCCAAAGTTTGAAATTGTGTCAGATTTTGTGGTTCCATTGCTTGAATCCACATCTGAAGGGTAGTGGTGAACACCTCAAGGTCCAGATGGAGATTAGTGACAAGTGATGCTCTTCAAGGGCCAGTATGGGGACCAGTAGTTCAATATCTTAATCCCATCTAGTGGGATCAATTGCACCTTCAGCAAGTTTGTACATGACACCAAGCTGAGTCGTGCAGCTGACACATCTAAGAAACAGGATGACATCCAGATGAACCTGAACAAGCTCAAGAAGTGGGTCCATGGGAACCTCATGAGATTTAACAAGGCCAAGTATAATGTGCTGCACCTGGGCCAGAGCAACCCTCAGTATCACTACAAGCTGGGGAATGAATGGGTTAAGAACAGCCCTGCAGTGAAGGACTTGGGGATGCTGGTGGAGGAGAGGCTGGACATGACCCAACCGTGTGAACTTGCAGCCCAAAAAACAGTTGTATCCTGGGCTGCATCCAAAGCCCTGTAGGCAGCAGGGCAAGGAAGGGGATTTTACCTCTCTTCTGTCTTGTGAGAGCCCACCTGCAGTGCTGCATCCAGCTCTGGGGTCCCCAGCACAGGAAGGACACTGACCTGCTGGAGCAAGTCCAGAGGAGGCAATCAAAATATTCAGGGAGATGGAGCACCCCTCCTTTGAAGAAAGGCTGGGAGAGATGCCTTGTGAAGGCTGACTTAGAACAGAGGCTGACTTAGCAGCACAAGAGTCCCGGCAGTGCTACACCCAAGATGAACTCAAAATGGTCACAAAAATGAATGACCAGTCACGAGGTCTCTCACTATTATAAGTTCTGGTCCATTAGCATATTGGAACTAATTGTCCAATTACAGCTTTAGGTTATAAAGTCCCATCCTTCTTGTTTTCTGCTCTTCATTCCACCATTGTTTATGCTCTTGGGCCTGAGATTTGGATCATTTGTCCTTGGTCACTAGCGAGAGAAGGAATTGTTTTGTCTACCTACTCTGTGAAGGGAGCTTACTATCCCTTAATATGAAGCTCAGAACTACACACTAAAGCAGTACAGAATCTGAAAAATATAAAAGCTAAAACCTGAGGCATCAGGAAAATCAGTGTTGTTGAGCCTGAAGTAGAGACTTTGTAGTGACCTGATTGTGGCTTTCTGCATGAAGGGAGCCTACAAGAAGCATGAACAGATACTTTTGCAAGGGTACTAATGTTCTTTAACAGGACAAGAGCAATCATGGTTTTAAATGGAAAGATGGAAAATTCAGACAAGATTTAAAGGAGAAATTTTTTACGCTGCTGATGGTGAGACATTTGAACAAGTTACTCAAAGAGGTGGTTGAAAACATCCAAGTTAAGGTTGGATGTGGCTCTAAGCAGCCTGATGTAGCTGAAGATGTCCCTGTGCATTGCAGGGGGGTTGGACTAGCTGACCTTGAGAAATCCCTTCGAACTTAGACACTTTTATGATACTACGATTCTATGAAAAATAAATGCACTCAGAGAAAGTAAGAATTTGCCAAAGATTCTGCATGTGCATGGCTTGCATATGAGGAATGGAATCACAAAAGCAAATATGACGTTATACAATCAAATATTTTTGATCTTATTTATTTGAATCAGTTTTGCATTTTAACATGACTAGCAACCTGTGGACTTTGCTCAAGCAAGATTCTCAGTACACTATAAACATGGCTTTTAAATTAATGCATAAACTAAGAGTTGGATACAAACTTTTCCTTAAATCCTCCTATGCTTGTTTCTCATGTTAAACTAACTCATGTTAATCTGACAGACTTTTCTAATAAGAGCTGTAATGTTAGTTATAATCAGTCTTCAATCTAGTAGAAAAGGAGTAGATTGCTTATTACAGTATGTACAAGTGTCTCAGAACACTACTGAGAAGCCATATCTCTTTTAAGCCAGGGCTCTCATTGACCATTTCAGCACTGAGTGAACCTACTTTTTACGTGGTTTGAATCAAAGAATATTTAACGTTATTTTCTTTTTGAGCTTTTAATGAATATGCTACGTGTTAAAATAAGCAGTTTTTCACACTCACTGTAAGGAATAAAAATCTGGATTTGATCTGTGACAAGCAGAAAAGAGTAGAGTTCTTGAAGAGGTTTGTATGCAGTTGCAAAGCCACATGGACATGCTTGGAGTTCAACACAAGCACAGGGGTAGGCACAAAGTCCAGTCTGTCCAAAACAGTGTTATAGAGACATATGTACCAACTTACACAGTGTTTGGGCTGTATCCAGAGCTCATTGTAAGAACAAAACTTTATCTTTAGGCAAGGACATACTTTATTTTCTTCTTTTCAATACTTTAGATTACATCCTGAAAATGCTCATTAATGGACACATTCTGTGACCTCTCTGAAATCAATGACTATATTTTGGTCTGATTTCTATTGCATGCTAGACACAGCTGTAAATCTGGGCTATAAACAGTGACACATTACAAAAAGTATGATAGTTTTCAACTATCAACTTATAATGCCTCTAAATTATAGATAATGATGAGTAGCTTTAAGAATATTCCTAATACTACTCACATTTTTCCTGCTATGCTTCATGTAGTACATTAGGTAAAGTCAGTTAAACTGGAAAGAGTAAGGAGCTGAATGAAATACTGAATGTCTGCCTCTTCAATTCTGAAAGAGTTATTAGAAAAATTATTCTCCCAAAAGTATTTCTCCAAGCACTAGTTTTGATTTTAAGATAAACAAGATTGTTTCTACTTTCTTCAGATTTGAAACAGTGAATGTTTAAAAGGTAAGGATAATTGGAAAATTAATTAAACCCTTTCTTTAATGAAGTTATTTTTTTTAATTATGACCTTCTTTTTCCCATCCTGTTTTTAGATCTTTATTGAAATTATACTATTCAGTTATATGTCAGATATATTAAGATAGAATTCAAATACAATGGAGAAAAAATTGCTAACTGGCTCCCAAAATCTAATTCTAGTCCTGGGCTTAGATCTGATTTAGATTGGGATCTAACATGTTTAACAGAGTTTCTACAGCTACCAAAAATTAAGTGCTGAACACAAAGGAGTATTAAAGCCAAGAGAAATAGGAAAGTCCCATTGAGATGAACAGCCATCCTGCTAGCCAAAGTTCTTTGTCTTTAGCAGTAAACAAAGGAGATGGGTCAGAAAAGTATCAGCACAGAGAATGGGTAAGTGATACTTCTGTCTGTGATCTGTGACCATTTTCAGTTCAGAGCTTCTGGTCATCTGCTGCTCTCTATGAATTCAGTAGTTCTCACTGAGTTTTTCTTCCATGAATTTATTCTGCCCCTCTTTGAATGTATTGGGTCTTATGCAGCTCTAACATTTGCAAGGCCACAGTAACCCTGCAGGACTATTTCCTGGAAGTAAATTCTTGTTTTTCTCTTCAAAACAATAAGCATAATTTACTTTTTCTTGTAAATGTTCCTTGACTAGTGGTGAACATCATTTATGACTGGTCTCCAACATCTAGCCAGAAACTATGCGTGACCATCCAGCCAATTTTTTATCCATAAAGGGATTCACCCATCAAAATCATTGTCTTTCCAGCTTAGAGACAAGGATATAGTGTGAGACAATGTCAGGTGCTTGGCACAAGTCCAGGTAAATGACATCTGTTGCTTTTCCCTTATCCACCAATGTTGTAACCCTGTCATAAAAGGTCACCAGTTTTGTCAGGTACAATTTCCCCTTAATGGAGACATGCGGGTTGTCACCAACAACCTCTTTATTTTTTATGTGCCTTAGCCCAGGTTCCAGGAAAATCTGATCCATGATCTTGCTGGGTAAAGAGGTGAGACTGACTGGCCTGGAGCTCTCGGAGTTCTTATTTTATTCTTTGTAGAAATGGGTATTATGTTTCCTTTTTTCCAGTCAGTAGGAACTTTACAAGGCTGACATGACTTCCCAAATACGATGCATAGTGGCTTAGCCACTTCATCTGTCAGTTCCCTCAGGACCTGAAGATGTATCTCATAAGGTCCCATGGAACCATTAAATGTTGGAGTTCAATATCCTTAAGACAGTGAGGAGCTCTAAAGTTCTTGCAAGTTCCACAAAGGTCACAGACCACATAAGCATTTGTTTGAATTTTGTAAAATTTTCATAACATATAAAACAGAATATATACTTTCCTGAAACAGGTGCTTGCTCTTTTTTTCCTTATGATTTCCTATTGTCATGGTCATATACATTTTCAGAAATAAAATTTAAAAAAACCAAACAAACAAAGCCAGAAAAGGTTGGATAAAAAAATTGTGCAGATAAACCAAGTGCTATTCCAGTTGTGGGGAACTGGACTGTTTGGATTTAGCAATCTCCTTTTTCATACCCATTTCTGCATTTTTATCTAGTAAGTAAGAGGGCTATTGGTCACATTTGACCTAGAGCATCTCCGGTGTGGATATTTACATATGAATGAGTCATTATAGGAAACTCTTTCAGATACTAGAAAGAGAAAGATTTACAGGGACTCTTCACCTGACCAGTTTTAGATGTCTGACAAATTGGATGAAATGTTCATGTACAAGGGAAAGGATTTGCCTGAGTAACATTTTTAAATGAAGAACTAAGTAAAAAAAAGACAGGAAATGGAAGAGAACTAGACATGGAAAGCCTTGCTATACTCTCATATCATACGAGTGCAAGCTCTAGGACCAATTTAATGACAGTAGTGAAAATTCAAAGGGAAATGAATTGTTTTCCAGCAACAAAGGCAGCAGACTTCCAACAACTTTCAGGTGGTTTTGACAAGAAATTCAGATTACATGTGACTCAAGAAGGCATTTATAAGCATGTAAATGTGCCTA
>WEZZ01003460.1:1045-27339 GCA_013400585.1 Chloropsis cyanopogon
ACAAAAGATGTTTAGATGTAATGCTGTTGTAATCCCAAAAGAAGATCATAAAGCTGGAGATTTGAAATCTCTGCTGAACTGAATAGCAAATATCTCTTTTGGCCATGTCACCAGAATTAAGCTCTAAGAGTTCAATGGGTATTTTTAGAAAGAAGAGCAAAATCCAGATTTTCCAGAAATAACAGGAGTGAACAGAGACCATTTATCATCTATTCCTCTGCAGAAAATGACAGAAATGTTTTATTTCATTAGGACACATTAATAACTTACACTATAATGATAAATTCCCAAGTAAGTAATGATTTATAATAAAATCAAGACAGCACTGAAGTCTACAGCAACAGCATTTCCAGAAATGGGCCTATGAACAATGCAACTGTATTAATAATTAAATGTAAAGCATGAATAGTGCAACCAAATTGTGAATTTTAGAAAAAAATCAGCATGTTCACCTCAGCTCTCCAAGGTATAAAACAGAATAACGAATTTGACTTATTACAAGTCAGTTCAAAAATGACTCCACTTCTTAAATATATATACATATTTTCTTAAAACTACAGCTGAATACCAAATGTAGCTTTAACAAGGCAAGATAGTGTCTCAACAGCTTAGCATGACAGAGAAAAAAAAAATAGAGCAGGTGGTGGGCTATAGCTGCTGCATAATCAACTTGATCTTATCAGCAGTCGGGGGTGAGAGCCAAGGAAACATGTTACTGTTGGCAACAGCAGAAACAAAGGATACATTAATACTGCATGCTATTTTCAGGCAACATTTCCCTAATGGAAGAAATTCTAGTCAAAAGAAGTAGAAACTGTTTAACTGTGAGTCCTGGAGAAAACTGAGTACAAAGGAAAATGACCTTCCCCCAGCACAGTGTAAGAGTGATTTTTATTTTCCTGGAGACCCTGTGTCAGTCTGGACAGCAATGCTGGGAACACACCCCTGGTTATGCCTGGCTTTGACCTGGGGCAACAGAACACCCAAAGCCTCTTAATTTCCTTCTTATCACATGGAGTGTAATAACATGCTGCTTCTAAACTTTCCCAAACATATGTTAAAAGGAGTGTTGCACTCCCAACATTCTCTCTTTACTGGACAGGCTCAAGTTTTAATGTTCAACATGTCAAGTTTTTAAAAGCAATTCAGATTCTTTGTTAGTTATACCTTTTCTATAAAGGACTAAATGGTATTAACTAGTTCTTGCCCTCCAACTGAACTTTCTGACAGACTGTAATGTAAAACCACCTTAAAATTAAAAGGAGACAAAAATGTAAGGTGAGAATGCTGAAAATGGTATCTTCTACATTTCCATGCATTGTGTCAGTAGTGATTTCTCTTCAGCATCTTTTGTCATGTACATGTAATATACTGGAGAATATATGACCTCTTTGTTCCAGGCAGAACAGTCTCTTTCAGGGCATTCTTGTGATTATACAGAAAATACAACCTGTTTAAGGTACACCATTAACCATTAATCATATTTCTGCACTGTAAGACCTTTAAAACTGAATTATATGGGACAAAATACTATTTTTCATTCTAAAACCTCCAGCTGTAAAACTAATGCATATTGTCAGAAGTATTTAATAACTTTTCCCATCCATTGTGAAGTAAATAATGCTACTTGTATTTAACACATAAAGGAAAGTTAAGCAGAAGCGTGACATAATGTGACCAAAGCCACACAAAACATTAGTGTTAGGTGCTAGTAACACCAAAGTCCGTTAGATTTATCCTCTGGGTGAATCCATTGTATTTTCCTCATTTTTCTATGATTATGTACATGACCTATAGCTATGCTTAAGGAATGTACTTCATTGGCCGTCTTAATGACTAATGTATAGATCTGAATCAACATTCAAACTATAATTTCCTTCCAATTTTTACGAAAAGAAAAAAAAAAACAAACAATTAAGATTGTTTTTAGCATTACTCTCACAGGTGACACATTTGAGAACTACTACAAGAGGTTTGGGTTTATGTATTATGACTTCCACCGAAAGGTGTTTAATTAGGATGTCTCACACTTTTCTCTGTATGAAAATCTAATTGCCACCTTCTAGCTCAAAGAACAGAATCAAGAAGCATTATTCCATCTCAAAACTGTCTAAGCATCTTCCTCATGCCACTTTCACATATGACATTATTTTATTTTATTTTTCAGTCTTGCAGGCTTCTTTTCTATATAGGTAATATACTGAACCATGCCAACAAACTTACATTACTCTCACAGGTGACACATTTGAGAACTACTACAAGAGGTTTGGGTTTATGTATTATGACTTCCACCGAAAGGTGTTTAATTAGGATGTCTCACACTTTTCTCTGTATGAAAATCTAATTGCCACCTTCTAGCTCAAAGAACAGAATCAAGAAGCATTATTCCATCTCAAAACTGTCTAAGCATCTTCCTCATGCCACTTTCACATATGACATTATTTTATTTTATTTTTCAGTCTTGCAGGCTTCTTTTCTATATAGGTAATGTACTGAACCATGCCAACAAACTTAGCACCCTCCAAAGAGTGTGTTTTCTTTTATTCTGATTACAGCTACTTATTGAAAATCATCACCAGAATCAAACTGTGACTACCAGAAAGAAATAAGAAACAGCTAACCCTTATTATAAAAAAAAAAACCAACCAAAAAAAAAAAAAAAAAAACCACCAAAGGATAAACTAAACACTAGTCGGAATGTCACAGTTCAATTAAAGCAAAATCTAGCAGTACTTTGCCAGACTGGATGTTTGATGCACCTAACTTAGTGTGATGCAGTTGACTGCAGATGATCTGAGTTGCACTTAAAAACTCTGCCCAAGAAGAATTTCTTCCACATTTCTGTTAAACTGGCACATTAGATATCAGAGATGATTTTCAGAAATCAGTCTGAATCTTAAACTAAGACACCTGAGCTGATACTTAAGGGACTGGCAGACTGCTAAAGGTTTAGAGTTTTTTTAAACACTGCAGGATGTCCTTGTAGGATTTCATGGAATTGCTTTTGGGTCATATTATCAAGGAATACTGGAAAACAGGTAAGTTTTATAAGTGGAAAGGCTGATTCTTCTGGGCACTTCCCTGTCACATGAAACATTAAGATTTGAGAAGTCAGACACTTTGTGCCCTCATTTAGGTCACTGGCAGCACTGAAATGCTGAATCTCTACTATCTGAGCTGAAAAGTGACTCAATGCCAAGGAAAAAGAAGCATCTTGCACTTCTATACAAAACTAACTATAGATTTCAATATATCTTTCAAATCTATAGATTTTGATGGGTGCACTGCATTAGTAAAGACTAAAAATGCAGCTTCATGTTGTATCAGACAATGACTTTGACTCACCATCGATCAGTATGGTAAATTACATTAACGACAGTAAAACATTCTCTTGCTCATACAACAGAAGTTTCAAGCACATAAACCCCAAACTTATAGGCTTATTAAATTAAATTGCAGCTAAATTCAACCATACAGTGAACTCTTCACCTATATCCTGTGGTCAGGTGGTTTTAGAAAAGTTGAACAAAGGGTGTAAGGAATGGTTACAGGGCATAAACTTGGAGACCCAGGTGAGAAGTAGCAAAAGGAATTCCTTCCACCATGCTGCCCCATGATAATCTCACTACTTAGAGCTCTGGTTTATAAAACCAGACAGCTGGACACTCCTTACCACCTGAACAATTACATGGCTCAGTTGTGTTAGATTAAAGAGAAGATGAACAGTAAGGAAAATTAATTTTATTTAGTAAATTAAAACTACAAAATGCATTTTCAAGATTTTTGTGTTTCTATCATTAGTCACTTGCCAAGTAATACCTTTAGCAACACCTTTCTCCAAACTGTAGATCTTGGACTTATTTTTATTTGTGTTACCCATCTTCTTACTCCACAAAACAAAAAACAAAACAAAACAAAAACCGAAACAAACAAACAAACAAAAAAGGCACAAAAATCCTGGAAAAACCCCCTCAGCTATATAACCCAGCTAATTCTTTTTGGGGTAGATAGAAAGCAAATCCAAAATGAAGGCTCCCCAAAAAACCCAAAACCCAAAAACAACACCACAAAGAAAAAAATTTCAACCAAACTTCAGATTTTTTACCTAGACCATAGGATAAGTTTGACAGCATTAGGCTTTTTACATTAAAAAAAAAATATATATTTATATATAAAAAATTTAAAATTCTATTTGGAACTGGAAATATTAGCAGGCACAGGCAGATGTGTGAGGATGGCATATAAGAAGCCATGGGGCAATACAGCAAACACTCTGCCTGGCTTCTGGATTCCCACCCACCCCATCTTTGTTCACTCAGACGGCGGTGGCAGCAGCAAAGCTGCTGCTGCTCTGACACAAACTCTTCACGGGAAAGCTAGCAGCCAACCTCAGGAGTGCCCAGAAAGGCAAAAAAGAAGAAAGTGGCAACTTCTGCCAGCTCATGGTTTTTTCTATAACTACAATTCAAAGAGAAGCTACTTAAATGCAAAGCTGCTGTGGATCTCACTCAATCTATCAAGTATGTTGTGATCCAACAAAATCTAAAGACGTTGCTCACACAAGTACTCACTTGCTAGAAAGATCACAGCTTTGATTAGCAATTTAACTGGAAACAAAGTCACTGATGTTCTGTGCAGTGTAAATATAGTGTGGAAGGGAGATTTACTTGTACACTCTGTGCTGAGTTTTACAGGTACTGTATGCTCAATAAACTGCAGAAAGTAGCACTGAATTATACTACATATGTTCTGCTGAGTTTGTAGAAAACATTTTTATATGGTATTTACATAATAAAGTAAGAAATGCATCCTAAAACATATGCTCATTTTCTGAAATGTGTAAGTACAAATATCTTGCTCCAAGTGCTTCTTCACATAAAAATATATATACTAAGTAATGAAAAAAACAAAACCAAAAACATTTACCATAGAAATAGTTTGATGTATTGTTTTGAGGCAGAGTGTATAATACAGACAGATTATGCTTTTTTTACAGTAGTATAATGGGGTTTGATGTTTAGAGGTTTTTTTAGCTGATGAACTGTTCAACTGATTAAAAAGTTTATTCATGTGCACCATTTTTAATCTTGTGCTTTTAGCCTCAGCAGAACATAAAGGGAAGAGACAAAAAAAGTCAATAAAAGCTTCAAAATTAAAACAGCCAAATAAAAAAAAATAAAATTAAAAAAAAAACCAAAAAAAAAAAAAAAAAAAAAAAAAAAACCCACACCTTTTCTAAAGTAAAGAAATTCGAAGACTGCTTAAATTGATCCTAGTGAATCCCTACCTTCAAAAGATCATGATATTCTAAGAGTAATATCTCTTTACACCCTGATTCATTAGTCATTGTATTTTGTTATTTTCTTACCTAGGTAATTTTGTGAATAGTTTTTAGCTTACTCTCACCAGATAGGTTTTATATATATTTGTGTATAGGGTGATGGATCATTCCAAGGTGATTTGACTGCAGCCATTATAGCTATGGTTGTTAAAATGGTACAATTGCTCATTCTAGTTATAGCAAACTTTTTGATCCCTTAGTTACAGAGGAAACACAAACAAACAAAAAACCATAGCAAACAACTCTCACCTGGATTTAAAATTCCTTTACAGTTTGAATGAGACAAAGGATGAGACGTTTTATGAGAAAACTGAGAAAATGGGATTATAGTGTTGAATAAAAATCTCTTTTTAAGACCCTCCTTACCTCTTCTGTGATTTGCACCAGTGTTTCAAAGACTGTGCCTATTTTTTTTTTTTGCCAAGTATAAGCAAAACTAGCTTAAAAGTTTCTTTTTTTAAGCAGAAGTTAAAGGAAGTCTTTCCTCCCACTTTGGGCAATACCCTCCAACGTTTGTAGAAGGCTTCCTAACAGTTCCAGTCAATCCAGAACAGTGAATATACCAAACATGGATTTTACTTCACAGCGTGTAAATAAAAGAAAAGACTTGTTAAACTGAATGTTTTCCAAGGTTGATATAAAGTTTCACAATAATCAAGCTTATTTCAGTGGAAGGATTCTGGCTAGTCACCTCATATATTTCATGTGCAACCAGAAAGGAATTTGTACTGGATTGATATTTATGCACTTGCTTTTACATACAAAGAACTGTTTATGCTTTCCTTGAGCAGTAGCATTTGCAGTGGGCTAAGAGCTGAATCTTCAATATACACTTGAATTGTGAATACATGGTTTAGTACTCCTCTCTTACTATAAACCTAGTCTAAAGTCTCAGAAAGAAAACATGTTCCACTTTGGAATTGGAGGTTCTGTATCCTAAAAATACTTGATATGTTTGTTTTTCAAATGCACAGTTTTTAGATACAGTATATTTGACAATGTCATAAATATTCTGTTCTTCCTTATATTTGAACAATGAAGTTGTCAGATTTGTTTTAAGTGGAATCCACAGCATAGTACCAAAATCTTTTCAGCTTATTAAACAGATCTAGGTGTGTTTGGGTTTTGTTGTCATTGTTGTTTGTCAGTTGTTTTCTTTGTTCGGGTCTTTAAGTTATGGAAATAGCACTGCTCAGATGATACCATGGAACATAAGCAAAGTGTGTTATTGGTGCAATTCCTAGGTTATCTCTGAGGGGGATAAAAGGCAAATCTAAGAAGCTGCAGCACAAGACAGTCATGACCTTCTTGCCCTCCAGATCCAGATAGCTTTAAAAAATCAGTGGGATTCATTAGAACTATGTGGCATCTACAGACAGTTTAATTCTGGTCCAAATATACTCCTTCCCAAAAATCTGGCCTAAGCAGAATCTCCATGGTTTTAATTACAGATGTAAACATTTCTTACTACCTTAAAATAGATGAGGTGAGCCCAGATCCAATGTTCACTGAAACATAATTTACAAGCCTGACCTAAGGAGGTCTGTGGCAGAAGAGACCCCAGATATTTATCTCCTACAGAACTATTCCTCTACATAATTATGATCAAAATTAATTGCTCTGCATTATCCCTTTGCAACACTGTCTTCTCTCTTGCCTGAGACAAAGCAGCACAATTTATGTCCAGGAAAAAAGGATCAGATTTTTAAATAGCACGATTTTATTGATGTTTTATGCAAAATACTGAATTAGTCTTTTAGGGGTAAATCCACAGCATCTAGGAACTGACATTGAAAGGCGAGGTACATGGAGGTCTCAGTGCTATCTCATTTACACTGTTATTATTCAGTTTTACTCCCTTGTCAACTATAATTTCATATTCTGCATTTAGAACTCTATCATCCCTCAACATACAAGGATTTAATGTCTGTCACAAAGACTCAATAAACCATATGTGTTCATGTGTATACAATGCCATTTCTATCTCAGGCAATATATGTATGCTAATATATCTGAGTTTGAGAGCTCAACAGCTCTCCAAAGTACCCAGATTTGCTACTTAAACAGCTTTATGAAATCCAGTACTGCCTTACAGAAAAGTAAGTACTTTTATGCATATTAGAAATATTCCTTATTAGTGTATGTTAACAAAACCATTCTGTGCTATAAAGAAACCTATTATTTGTTTCTACAGCATGTGTGCAGAGCCTCATTATCAGTCAGGGGACCCATTTCTGTGCAGGCACCACAGCAATCACTGCAGAACTGGCATGTAACAACACAAATTTTTATGCAGCCAAAGCCTTTGGAAACCAGAACAGAATAGGAATCCCTAAAGAACAAGTGTTCTAACACAGTATCAGAGCCTATCTTGAAGTGTAGCTTAGCTAATAGCACCGACTGAGCTGAATTGAGTTTCTTCAGCTATTTAAATCTCATTATATATGCTCTATTTAATTCCTTCTCCACCTAAATTGATACAAAATATAAAACAACCTCTACATAATTTAGTGTGAAAAAACATACAAGCTAATTAAAAGCTAAAACTTGAAACCCAAACGCATTCTAAACCTCTCTTTTTTTAAACACATCATCTTTTGTCTTAGAGCTGCCTTTTGGTTTATTTGGTTTATTTTTTGGAGAGACAATGAGTTTTCGTAAGACTTTCTTTCTTTTTCTACAGCGAACTTTGCTTACAAAGAGGCGCCTGGGCTTATGTCGCTTTGATTTTATGCCATCAATAAATGTTTGTGATTTTTGCATTTCTGCTGAAATTGCAACTAAATTAATAAAACCTAAATGATGTATTCTTGATCATATAATGTGACTTTCCAGAACTGCAAATTAAAATAAATCTCATTATTATTATTAATCACTCTCTTTTAATTATACAGTGAAGACTGAAATGCCACCTTACAATACAACAGTAAGGTCAGACTTTGTTCAGATGTCAGAAGGAAGGTTGGAGGGGGCAGCAGAAAAGGGTACATTAATGCAGCAGTGCAAGCCATGAGCAGATCTCAAACATGTGTGCCTCAGACATGTAGAAGGCAAAAAATAAAAATTAAAAAGCAACTCCTGTAATTCATGAATTGCACTACTTCATTCTTCCCTCTTGTGCCAAATAGGTCTTACAATGGATATTCACACACTCAGAGCTGAAGCTCTTTCTGGTCTTAAACCATTTTCAGGTAAAGCTCTTCCTGAGAACATAATAAATGTAAGTAACATCTAATTAGTATTTTCAATTAATTTATATTGTCTAGTTTCAAATATAAAATAGTTACCACAGAAAGATTTCTGATCTTTTGTTATTCTGACTGAAACCATATAATCCTCAATTTTTTTTCTTTTTATTTTTGCTGTAATTTTTAAAGCAGTGTTTGATACATCAAAAGACCAATTTACAAATGCACATTAAGATACATATTTTCACATTCTTGCACAGCGCCATGTATAGGGTTCTGGAAATAGTACACAGTTCCAAAACTTTTCAGTTCTATTTCTACTCTCCAATTTTTCAAATCTATTAATGAAAAGTAATCTATTAATCTATTACTTAATGTAGTAATGAAAATCTGTTTCTGAAATATGAGCCACATTTTTAAATGAGTCAGTTTCTGATAAAATTGATTATCATTTCAAAGAACTAAAGAATGCTTCAGTTATATTATTCCCAATATCACTATTCTTATTTAGCTTCCTAATTAAGAGCATCCTGAAAACAAAGTTCTTCTTGAACCCATTCTTATTTATTACTCAAACTATTCTGACTCTTTCTCTCACACATACACACAGAAATTGTTGCCTGCAATTGTCTAACCTATGAAGCCAAATCATGCAGAACCTGGCATCATCCCTGCTTTACGCTGTCAATTGGAGCCTTAGATCTTAAATGGGAGAAGAGCCACCTAACATGTTTTTATTTGGAGAAGAGTTGCTTTGTAGCTTAATTAAAGCACTGTCTGACAGTTCAGAAGATGGGATTTTGCTTCTTCTGCAAGGTTTGACAACATCCTCAGATAAAATGTGATAATATTGTGAAATATGACATTAAACCTTAGCCTCCAGCTTTAAAAAAATCAGCTTTAATAATTTTATCTTTCATTTATTTCCACTAATTTGCTTAACAGAAATACAACTGCCTGCTTAGCAAGTATATGGATCTAAAATCTTCAAACTGAAACTTTAATATACTTTAAAAGAATGCCCACAGTGAGTTTTATAGCTATTAGCAAACACCAAAATAATTATTTTCATATAGTAATACCATATATGTTAAATATACATACTTTGGATCTATTTTACACATTCACAATTACATATCAACCATAATCCAAGGGGCTCAGAAGTTCTCTCAACAATCCTTTGTGGGAGTTTTTGTGGTTTTGGTTTTTGGTTGGTGTTTATTGTTCATTTTGCTGTTGTGTTTTAATTTAAAACAAGTAATTTTGCTGAATGAGAAACTTTTATTGAAAATGGCAACAAGAAATGGTGTTTAAAAAACACTTCCTTACAGCCATAGTAAAATTACTAGCCCAAGTAGGGATTATAACAAGAAAAAGGAAAAAGTGGCAAGTATGGATCTGACAGCAAGACTCACCTGCCTCTGAAAGCTGTTTTGTGTGTTGGCCAGATGAAGCAACAGAAGCAATAGAATGCATTTCACATGGATGCTTCCACACCCTTCAGTGTAATACAGCTAAATCAGAGCTGTCTTCCCTCTGGCATGCGTGGCAGAAATAAATATGAACTTCCATTCACCCCAGTTTATATGAAATGAGAGGAGACATTCTTTACCAGTTTCCACCGGAAAAACATGATGTGTCTAAACTTTTAGTCCTTTCAGGTGTGGCTAACAATAGCTTAAGGATACACTCTGGCAACAATAATGGCATTTGCTTCCAATTGACTTCAAAGGTTGACCTGAAGTAACTATCCTACAGAATATACAATTAATTATATTCCTTTTTTTTTGTCCTCCAGCTACCTGCCACACAGGAACACTGGAAGGGAAAAACAAAAACAAAACAAAAGAATTTTTCTGTTATATCTCAAAGCAGTTTTATATAAACTCAAAGCAGTTTTTATATTTTTACCTATTTAGGTTTTCCAAATCATGCAATATTCTAGACTAAGCATGTGCTCACTTTCAGTTTGCCAGCTATTGAGGGATGACTCCCTGATCTCCGGCAACACTAGGCACACAGTTCTCTTTTCCAGAAACAACAAACAACAAATGGAAAAAATTGCTGCAGCCAAATCCCCCGAGGTACTCACCAGCCCTATAACTCAGAGACCCACAGGGACAGACCTGAGGTTCTTTTCACATCTCAGTAGTCACCTCAGGGCTCTAACAACTGTAGAAAAACACCTGACAAACTCCAGTGAAGTGTAAAAGGTGGAAATATCACCAAGACTGCATTTTATCACCCCTCTAATGCTGCCTGGCAGAGGACAGACATAGTGAATAAGGCTTTGACTCTGCTCATTCCAGTCCTTTCCACAAGAAAATAATTGGCAGCAAGTTGTCAGCTCCCTATATGCTGCAATTCTAGCCAGGTCAAGGCTGTCAGCACAAGAAGGCAAAGAGTCCATCCCCTGCTTTATGCTCCACCCCTGCACAGCTGGATGAGCAGCAGGAATTTACCTTGCTTTAAATTCCAGGCAGCACACAGGCATACATGGCTGTCACTGGAAATGTACATTTAAATGCTACTGGGTTTTCTGAAACAAAGTTCTCTTTTCTGAACATGCATGAATGGAGAAAGAGGCCAGATTTGATGTGAGATTAAATTATAATAAATTCCCCATTATTGTTTTTTAATGGAATATTTTGTTTATTAGTAAAACAACTAAGGATAAAAATCATAATGAATGTCCCTCCCCTGCTGCATGAAATCTCTCGGTAGAAAAGTATCCAATGAAAATTAAAATGAGAAATGGAAGCTGCTCAACACTGCTGAAGTCATGCTCTCTTGTTTCTTTTTATTCAGCAAAACCTGTCAAAAATCCACATCCTTTGATGTACTTCCATTTAGCATAGGGATTTGTCAATTATTTATCACAGAGAGTTCTGTCAGATTGGGATTAAGATGTCCTAAAACTCCCAAGAGGGTAATTCATCATAACACAATATAGTGTGTGAATAATGGACACCCACAAAAGGCTCAGCTGACATGATGGAAGTGAATGATAGGTGAATTGAGGTCATGGGCTTGACGTGAAGACATTGGACAATGTTCACCCAGGCTGTCAGTCAGGGCATTGAAAAGGAGAAACTACATAAATATGAAATAGCAAACAAACAGATTGGGTTTTGTTTCCTTGTTCCTAACAGCTCAAAGAAACTAAGCTGGAGCTAATGAACACATACATGCTGTGAGCCAGTGCCCTCTACAGTGGCTGCTACAGCTCCAACCCAAAGAGAAATATCCTGTAAAAGTTCCAGGTACGGATTAATAGGGCCAAGTGCCGAGTTTTGTTTTCCTTGTTAAATCCTGGTTTATTTCTGTGTTTTTCCATTCCCAACATACTTATGAAAACTGTGTTTCAGTAAAAAAAAGCATCTTAAATCAATGCAAATTTACATTATATATGCTTTACTACTTATTTTACTACCACAAACCTATAAATCTAGAAATACAATTGATCCTGAACTATTTCTCAAAAAAAAAGAAATAGCAAATAACTATAAGCAAATAGCACCTGTCAAAGAAACAGAAGTGAAGTGAAAATTTTGTCTCATTTCAACCAAGGTGACAAAATCCCTGGTGTTCCAGGGAGAAGTGGTCACTTCACTTAGGAAGACAATTAATATTCCACTTGTAACTGTAGTACACTACTGGTGCACTACTACTGCTACTGTTATACACTGCATTCAGTGTACTCCTCCCCTTCAGGAGCTTTTGTCCAATAACAAAGATCTTCTTTATCTAGCTTGCTCTTTGCCACAAACAAAAACAGGAATAAAGAAACCATTGCAAACACTAAGTACAAGTATTCGCAGGATCCATCTGTTGTTTTGTCCCTGTCATCTCACTCCATCCACTTACGTATCTCAGTGATTTAATCTTTGGAACTAGTAACACATTCCATAGAATGATAGAATGGTTTGGATTGGAAGGAACTTTAAGATCATCCAGTCCCAACCCTGCTGCCATGGGTCGGGACACCTTCCATTAGCCCAGCTTGCTCAGGGCCCCATCAACCTGGGCCTGAACACTTCCAGACAGTGGGCATCCACAGCCTCTCTGGGCCTGTTCCAAGGCCTCACAACCCTCTCAGTAGAGATTTTTTTTCTAATATCTAATCCACACCTATCCTCTTTCAGTTTGAAGCCATTCCCTGCTGTGTTATCACTACACACCCTTGTAAGAAGGCCCTCTCCAGCTCTTTTGTAGCCCCTTCAGACACTGGGAGGTGCCCTAAGGTCTCCTTGGAGCTTTCTGTTTTCCAGGATGAGCAGATCCAACTGTCTCAGCTTTTCCTCATTAGAGAGAATGGCTCAGCCCTCTGACTATCTTTATGGCCTCCTCTGGACTCATTCCAGTTGGTCTGTGTCCTTCCTTTTTTGGGGGTCCCACGGCTGGATGCAGTGCTCCAGGTGGGGTCATTTACAGATAGAGAAAATGCACATAAAAAATAAGCTTGTGTTATTATACTAAGTATAGTATAGTAAAGGCACAGCATAGTATAGTCTAGTCTAGTCTAGTTTAGTCGAATTGTATTCTCAAAATGCCCTATTTTTCCTGCTCTTGTGTAAGTTAGTGGACCAACCAGTCAGGCAGGTGTAACAGTATGTTATTCCTGTCTTTGAAAAGTCACTGCAAACTAAAAATAATTCAGTATCAATCAAAGCTGGTGAAACAGCTTCCAGTGGTAGCTTCTGCAGCTAACTTGACTTCAAATTTTCCTGTATATCAGTCTCATACCAGAGCCCACCTCCTCAACCTGCTTTGCATCTGAAGATCCCTTTCAGCAGTCTGCACAGCTTCCAGTCCTTCCTACTTCAGCCTGTAGCAGAGCCAGCCTGCTCCTTTTCACAGACACATTGTTTTCAGCTTCTCAATCACTCACAATTCTCAATTTCAGACATAAGAACTCCAACCTAGCCTGAGTAATCAGCAGTCATTATGCACTATGCCCAGTGTTCAGAAAATCAGTTCTATAAATTATACCTTGATATCTTTTTCTCAATGGGCTTAATTTAGGATTCCAAGTTTCCCCCTTTTGACTGCACACTTGAAAACCCTAGTTCTCAGAGATCATAAAATATTAAATAAAGCTTTCCCTTTCTGAAAAAAATAAATTGTTGTTAGTCTTTTCACTTTTCTTACTGAATTCCTATTGTTTATAAGTGCAACACTTACCTTTCTAGAACTCTCTTTGTCATGAGCATTGATGTTAACAAGGGGGGCAAAAGAAATATGAAGAAACATGGATTAGAGAGTGGAAGTTGGTTTATGCTTCACCCCAACCTAGGAGAATGGTAATGCAAGACTGTAGATATTTCTGATTTATGGCAGCTTGATGTAATGACCTGATCACATGTAATGGTTATGAAATACTCCAGCATGGACTCTGACAAAATGCTCATGGATAACTTAAATCCCATTTATATTCCATATGCAGATCCCTAGATTTGTCCTGGAAAGGGGCAAATGTCAGATGACAAAGATGCCTGCTATGAAGTTAGAATGAATAAGAACATGAACTCTAGTGGGGAGGTTTCAGTTTGGTTTGGTTGGGATTGTTTAAGATTATAGCTCAAGGGGAAAATTAAAACATTTTTTTCATCTTTTGTGAATTGTCTTTGTTCTGCGAGATTTGGGTTTATCTGACAGTTTAACTTTGATTCTGTATTTTCTGCATTGTGAGTCTTAGAGGTAATATTGATTTGAGACTTCAGAATTTACTTTCCCTAACAATGTTTGATATTAATCATTAAGCTGAGACCATTTGTGACTTTCTTTCACTAAAGTGAGTCATCCTGTGAACATATCCTTTGTTGTTCTTAAGGTCTAATATAACTATTGATTTATTGTCAACACATCGCATCTTCTCTGTTAATGGAATCTATAGACTTTATCCTTCCTTACTCTTGTCTTCAACTGCCATCTAAGAAAGTTGCAGTCTACCTTGTGCTTAATTCTGGAAAGCAAATGCCTATTGTGATAATCATTATATTTATTTACTTTCCTTCTCCTGTCTGTGTGCTTTGACATCTTTTCCCATCACATACTGGATAATGGTTCCTTTCCAGGTGTTAGAAGAGTTCCTTCTGAAGGTGCTAGTTTGTTTTAATATAACAATATTATTCACAAGCAGAGAGGCACATTACACTCAGCCAATTTCAGACTGATTTCAGGAATCACAGAATAAGAGTTCTCACTCAAAGCAGGGTCACTTCAGAGTTAGATAATGTGTCTTGGGCTTATATCCAGTTGTTTTTTGTTTTATCTCCAGAATGGTGATAATATCAAAAATATGTCTGGACAACCTATCCCTGTTGACCATCCTTCATCTTAAAATTATTTCTCCCAATTTTTAACCACAGTTTCTCCCATTGGATATTTAATTCATTGCTCTTTTTCCTTTTACGGTGAAAATTTTTGAATAGTGAAAATGAAAAAAAATTTGCATTTCAACTAACACCATGAATTTGTTCAAAATTCAAATTAGGCAAGAAGCCTCAAGAAAAGCAAGCTTGCCACTTTGTGTGTGTACCTTCTATAGCAGCATTTTAGGAGATCACTTTCTTCTTACTCTCATTCTCAAAATATCCTGTTTTATTGAATTAAGATTTTTTGATTCTGGACCTTTTAAGGAGACACTTTAAATACACTATCAAAAAATTAACACTGTAGAAAGAACAAATTCAAATTTACAAGTAAGTTTCAATAATGGCAATATCTTCCTCTTAAAACTTAAACAAAATTAAGGTAAGTTTGATACATGAAAATTTGAATAATGAAAAGAAAAATTGCAAGTGTTCAGATAGAGGTTTTCAGTGTATGTCTGTGACCACCTCTCCATAGGAACTGACATGTGACGGCTTTTTATCCCAATTAAAATTTTATGGACAAATTCCTTGGATTTTCCGTAGAATTTGCATTTGTAATTCATTTGAGGTAATTTCATCAATTAATTTCAAAGTCATGAAAAATAGATAGATGTAGTTTGCATACCTGAGTATGGCTGCAACAACACACCAAAGGGAAACAAGCACTGTAGCATTTTAAAAGATACACAGCTTTTATCAAACTTGTTTCTTTCAAGGCAAGGATTTTTAAAAGGGAAAGAAGAAATCTTCCTGGCAAATGATTTTGAGTATATACCTCTTCTGATTAATAGAACTGTTCCATTATGCAATACAGTTTAGTGATATATCAGTATATATCAATATATTAGTAAAATACTAATCAATAAAAAATATTTATATTATCTTTCAGGTACATGGTGTAGTTTTTTTTAATGAGCTCAGACAAATCTTCCTGGCAATGATATCTAACTAATCTTTTTACCTGTTGCATTTTTTTTCCACGTAAGAAAATGAATGCTATTGTTATTCTTGTCTTACAGGTAGGTTTCTTGTAAAGCCCTAACAAATGCAGGTCAAGAGTAGAGCTGGGGGACAACTGCTCTCTTGATGCAAACTTCGTGGCATTTCAAAAGACACCCACTTTCTCCTATTGTTTCATCAAAGAATCCTCTCTTCTATGTCCCAAGGCTTACATTTACTTAGGATTTTGAAAATTTAGTAGTCTGCAAAATGTTTTCTGGGAGACGGGATGGTATCATGCTATGAGGAAAGAGGGATTCAATAGCTCAAGTCTCCAGCCTGCTTGAGAGTTCAAGCATTTTACTCTCAATACATAAGAGAGCTGGCTGTGAGGCAGTAAAAGAAGCCAATGCTTCTTCCAAAGGCGACTTATTACATAATTACCCATGACAGGATTCACATTCTAAGTCATTACATTAAAACACCTTATTAAAAGAAAAAAAAAAAACACCTCTAGAAAATAAATGAAGAAATTAAAAATTCCAATCCATATTTCATACTGTGAAAACAGGAACTCACCAGATGCATATTTTATGAATATAGCAATAAAAGTACAGCCAGTTTTCCATATTCATGAAAAGTGTTGCTGAAAATATTCATCGTATTCATCTCCAGGAAAATGTAAATTATCTGTACCACATTGTGCAACTTCTATAAAGGGAGAAAAGTAAAGGCTTTTCTTTACATGACAGTTTTCTCATCTAGTTTGTCTTATCTGGGCAATCCAGCTTTTTCCTCTTCATCTGACTGCATTTGGTTATTTCATCCTTCCAGTCTGTTCTCAACTTTCTGTGTGCAACTACTGACTGGCAGCAGTGGCCTTTCAAACAGACTCTGTGGAGTTATTTGAAATATTTAATGACAGTAAACTGTCATTAGAAGTTTTGCCTAATAATTGACCTCAACAGTACAGTTAAACATTTTTTTTTTTTTACTTTGCTTTGGGACTTCTAGCTGTCCAGGATATTAAACCATTGCCTCCAATCAGTGCTTAACTATTAATATGGTAAAGTATTTGACCCTCTAACAGGAAAATGATTGANCCTAATAATTGACCTCAACAGTACAGTTAAACATTTTTTTTTTTACTTTGCTTTGGGACTTCTAGCTGTCCAGGATATTAAACCATTGCCTCCAATCAGTGCTTAACTATTAATATGGTAAAGTATTTGACCCTCTAACAGGAAAATGATTGAAGAAATTGCTGCTTTTAATGTGGCAAGTCTCACAGCCACCCAGGGCACCTCCACTGTGTGGTTGTTCAGCTAGTGAGCAGCCATAATCTACATGCAGGGAGCCAAAGGCATCACACTGAGGATGCAAAGCCTCATTTCTGGATGCTGCTTACAGGCTGAATTGACACAGTGACCCCTTCATGCCAGGCCATGCCACTCAAATGTATGAAGAGAGACATTCCTGTGAATCATTCCTGCGAATCTTTTCCCTCTGTGGATTTCAAGCCCTTCTTCTTTACCAGATGATCCCTGAGATCTCTTTCCAACCTGGTGTACTGTGATTCTTTCAAACCATCAACCATGATAAAAAGTAACTTCCAAAGAAAGGCATTACTCCAGAAAAAAGTCTGCTTTTAGGGAGACCAGTCCATTTTACAGTGGATTTGATAGATATATTCAAGTAAATTGTTGTTCTGAGAATTCATCTTTTTAAACATTCTTCCACTCATGGTACAAGTCACCAACAAAAATTACCTTATTATCTCAATATTCCATAACTGCTTATGAAAAAAATTTATATCAATCACAGTCAGAGACAGGATTCTGCAGAGAACAACAAGTGACTGGCCCAAGATTGGCCACTGCTGCATTATGGTTCAGACATGTCTTAGTCTGCCACTCAGAGATTTCTCTACAGCCCCCATATTAGGACAAATATTCCAATTCATCATAGCAAAAGAATATTCCTGTCCTTGATGAAAAACTAAATGTTCACTTTCCCTGAAGATTTGCCCACACTTTCAGTGGAAGTCTACTTCTATCACAGGTTTGATTATTTCAAAAAGCTTGGTATTGTCTTTTGTTGCTTTGCTTTCTTTTGATGTAGCTCTAACAGGCAGCACTGCTGCTGAAGCTGCTGCTCAGAGCCCAAATTAATTGTGCTTCTCTGTCCCTCAGTTGATTCACAGTAATAACATGCAAAATGGAAACAGCAAAGCATTGGTCAGAACTCTTGTAACCCAATCACCAGCCTGTCCCATTTAGATGTGTGAGGCTCCTGTTCAAATTTTCCATTTCTAATTCCTCTAAAAGAACCTCAATGGCACTGTCAGCTTCCATCCACCCAAATTCAACCTTTAAAGACAGAAAGGTCTCAAGTCAAAGCAAACCAGGAGACGACTCTTGGCACCTGTGAAAACTGCTGTATTTCACAATCCTCTTCACTCAAGGCATTGTCAAATTATGCAAATTAGCTGACACAGAAAGGCATCTAGAAAATAAGTTTCCCCTTTCTAAATCTTCACAAACTTTATAGAGGAGAAATATCCCATCCTTGCACTAAGATTACTAATTGCATTAGTAATCCTGCTGATTAATTGCATTACTGATTCTTCAGTTAAAGGAAGCTGTTCCTCCTTTGAACCTCAGAAAAGGTATGAAGTCTATCTGACTTCTGCCAAATCCTCATTATGTTAAAAATCTCTCTAACAGGAATCACAGCAGAAGAGATTGCAAAAACTAGATTTGGCCACTGGAAAAAAAAAACCATCCCATTCTAAATGCTAATGCGGTCAAAATAGACCCAGCTGCATGAGTTTACTGTAATTATTAGTAAGGAAAAAAATTTCTACAGAGTAATGTCCCTGAGAAATAGCAGAAAAAAAAGAGAACAGAATTACCTGCCACTTGAGAGTGCCTGCAACAAATTTCAGCTGAGAGAAGCTGAGTTCATCTTTGTTTGGAAGCAAAGAATATCTGTCATAGCTATTATTTATCAATATTATAATTATAATACTTCCCACAGCTCTTTTTTTTACTGTTTTCTTTCCTCAAGTTTTTTTCACTGAAAAATATAATTTTCAAGTCCATCTGGTACAGTGGGTGTTGTGCACATAAAATAAGCTTCAGATGTAACAACGTCTTTATGTGTCTTCTATGTACTAATCTTTGCTTTAACATAGTCAGGCTTTCTAAAACAGTCTATTCTTATCCTGTCATTGTTTATTCATCTAACAGTTCTGCTCTAGAAGCATCTGATTTGGAAGTCAGAAAAAAAAGAGTGTTTCACAAGTAAAGCACAAGTTGAAGGCTGATTTATTAGAAACAGCAAATGAAGCACGATATTACTACAGGTGACTGAATTGGCAAGTACTGTCTGGACCCTGCACTTAACCTATTCTCAATCTTCTTTACAATGCACATACATAGAATAAATATTTCCTGAAATTAATCATTATCACAGTGCCTCAAACAAAGCAGTTTATAAAAGCTTCTACATACAAACCAGCATCAATCCATATTACAGAAATGGATCCAGTTCTGTTTACTGTATACTTCACAAGGTTCAAAAGAATCATGCTCAATTTTTACCTAAATTTATAGCTGAGCCTAATTCTAACCTTTTATTCTGTTGGAGCATATTGATTCCATAACTTCTGACAGCCAACTGCAAATCCCACTAGAAACAGCCATTAGGCTGGATAATAAATCAGTGTCTTGACAATTGCATTGTATACCCAGTATCACAGTAAAAAGCAGCTGAAAATTACTTTCAGGGTTTGCCAACGTGGCTACAAGTTATTTAGAATGTGCAGTGATATTAACTCACACAACCAAGGGGGACCAACCTCTGCCAGACCAGCCCAACAATCTCAACTTTGACAGGAAGGCTGCTTTATTCAATAATAGGGAAATTCACAGAACTAAGGCTCTTTCTAACTCAGGCAATAAATAAAAAGAGATGGCAAAATACATTGGAAGAGAAAGGTGGAGAGGACACATCCCCATACCCCCTGCAAGTTCTTCATGACTGAAGTGTTTTAGTTTTTTTTCACTTTTCTTTTAAACATGCTGATATTTAGCAAAGTATATGTTTCTGAATTCCAGAGATGGCTCAGGCACACACTTAAGCACAATTGCCTTGCTTCCTAGGAAACAGATCTTGAAATCAGGATGAGGCACCACATTTCCTTCTATAATGTCAGTTCTTTTGAGACAGAAAGGTATGTTTGTTCTGTATTTATTGTACATGCTGAACCTCCAGAACCCTGGATATTCAACAGTGGAGCTTTATAATCATAAAGAACAATTTCACATTTCTTTTGGCTGCATGATAGTCTACTATCTTATTTTATTCCAAATATTGCATACATTATTTACTATAAACATCATTGGTTCAATCCACTCTGTTGTGCTGCTCAAATCTTGTTTGTCCCTCCCACATTCCTACTGAGACTTTCTGTTTCTCTGTTTCTTTGAATTAATGACATTATTTAGCTGGAAATTTGTATCAGTATAATGAATTAATTGCACTGAATGTTCTAAGTACTGTAATCCTGCTAAGCCATTGCTGTATGTTGCACATCTCAGGAAAAATAAGTTTCAAAACCACCACCGAGGTAGACGGCAGAAAATCACATCACAGATCTCCCATTACAAGATGTGAAAAAAATCAGCACAGCTTATTTGTGCCTAAAGAATGTCCCACCAGTCCTTAGTAATTTTCTATTCACAGCAGGTACCATGTATTACGCATCCAGTTGGAAGCATCTGTCGGTACCTCGGGCTGCAGCAGAGCGGCCGCGGTTTATTGGCGAACCCTGGCTGGAAGGGCTCTCCAGGGAGGCTCGGATATTGCAGGCTCCTGTTAAAAATGCTACTGGAACAAATACATTTCTGCTTGGCTGCAATATTAAAAAGTGATGCCTGACCAGTAATTAAAGAAGCTGCCAGATAACACAAAATGTGTTGGGCTAGTTAATGTATGCAGATGTCACTACAGAGAGTGATCTCATAAACAAAATGGGAAACAAAGCACTAGCGTGACAAATTAACCTTTATGGGTTAAGCAGTCTGTGAGCAATGAACAGGGATAGGGTGTGCATGTGTTGTTTGGGTTTTTTAATTAAGCCACAAAAAGATCTTAATACTTTTGACAAACAGGATGAACATGAGCCTGTCATCAGAGCTTGTGGCCCCCAATTGCTCCACAGCCACTGTACAGCAGCCTCTATTCTAATTTCTGTAGAGTAGGACTGAACATTCTTACTGAAAAACTGTTTCTTATGCTTAGTGCTGTACAATGTAGTGGTTTTTTTGTTGTTTTTTTTTTTTTTTTTTTTTTGTCAGCATTTTAATCAGATGCCAAGTAATGCAGAAAATGATGATAATATAGACTACCAGTTCTGCTTTTGCTTAGCACACATCAGGATGTCCCCTGTTTAGTTAGGCACTGCCAAACTGATATGAAGGAACTTTTGTTTTCCTAGAGATAAAACCGAGACACCCCAAAGGGTGCGGATTAACATGTACCACGATTTTAAGCCAGAAAGTTTACAAGTGTTACTGCATATGTACTAACATTAGGGTTCTTTTGAAACTTTGCTAGGCTACTTGCCTTCCATATCCTCCAGCTGTTAATTCTTCAGGTTAATTACAGACTGTATGTATGAATATTCTTCTAACAGTCATATGAAATAAATAATAAGTCTGATGTGAATAATTTCTAGGTGCTTTCTGAGGTGAGAGACTCTTGAACCAATATATCATTACCGTCTGCCTTGTCAACTCTTATCAGCTCATGCATTATTTACCTGCTAAACCATGGTGACAGTGGTGAAGCAATAATGCTCTGTTTTGAACCTCCAGCTGCCATCTATGCAAAATAGGTTAAATGCCAAAGAGATATGAAATATTCATGCTTTCACTTCTTTTCATAACTGACAACATCCTAATGCATAGGTGACTTCAAAGGCTCAGAATTTTGGTCATTCATTTACCTCTTCCACGCAAAATATCAAAAAGATCTGTGAAGGGCAAGATAGGTACATTATCTTTCTGATAATATCCCTTTATATAAAGGTTAGTCTTTATGGATTAGTTTATTCTTATTATTTTTGTTATTAATTTAACTAGTCTTTAATTCATGGATTTCTCTGAACAAGTCATGCTTTGACTTTTCAACAAAACCTGTAACCTTTGCTTGTAACCTCTTCTATGTACCAAATTTAAAAAATTCTGAGATGTACAGATCCATCTAGATGAACAGGAGTTTCTTCAGGTTTAGTATTTGCCTTATCAGTCACGTCTTATGGCATACTGAGAAATCAAAAGATGACTTCCCTCAGACATGGTTAGCTTCATTCCCATTTGCTCTTCCAACATGTTCAGTCTTTCTCCCTGGTAAGATTTTTTTGTGAAATCCATTGTGCCACAGACAGCTTCAGCAAAACAGCAGAGGATGACACATGTCAATGAAGTTGAGTATGTCTGTATGTTTGTACTATGAAAGCAGCTTTATTTTTGAGCATATTCCCCTCCTCTTGAAATAGATATTTAAAATATTTCAAATAATGGCTTAAAATCTTTTTCTCCATATGAAAAAATAAAATGTAACTTTTAGTTGCAATTAAAACATGCTTTATCTTACTCCCTTGTCAGTAAAAGCACTCTAGTGGATTCAAACAAAAGACTTCTTTTGAACAGAGTAATCCACAGTCTACAGTTAATCTTCATTGTTTCCTAAGTTTTGGAATTGATGGTATTATGGACTTGTAACGTTCTCATGTTTGTTTCTTGCATTGAATTGTAAAAACTTTGAACAGGTACCATGCTGTACTCTGAATTTAGTAAAGTATTTTGGGTTCATTGCTACAGTGAACCTTGTAAAACAGGTTTCATCTTCTAGGGAAGTCACAATCCCTTTCTGAATGCAGATTTAATAGAGGGAAATGCAAAACAAAAATGTATCTTGTGTAAAGTGAATTCAAATTTATCAATGCATTACCTGTTTTTTTTTAGAAACACTTCTTTTACTATTTCATAAGCAGAAAAGGATCCCATAATTTACCACTTACTACCAACCTCAATGTCAGAAGTGTCAGATAGATTTACTGAAACATTCTGACTGCATTTAGCCCCAAATGTCCCATTTCAAACTGTCATAAAAATTTCCCCAAGTCACTCTCACAGTATTGAAACAAAATACTCTTAAAGGAGCTTTCAAGGCTTAAGAATATCGAACACAGGACTATAAAGAACTATTCTGATTGGAGATACTTTGTAAACCATACCTTCTTTTTTCTCCTCTATTAAGGTAACAAGAAAAAGTTCAGGAATTTTAGATGGATAGGTAGATATAATTCAACAGTGCAGACTAAAAAGCAGGAAAAGTTTAAAAAGCTGAGTGACCAAACTGAAGGAGTGGAGGAGGATGGTTTTAAAAAATATACTGGCAATTTTCAGTAATCACTATTTTTATATATGGGCCAAATCAGTACCACAGGAAATAAGGAAAAGAAATAAATGGAATTTAATTATTCTAGAGCTGATTTCAGTCAACCAAATTACTGCAATTTCTACAGAAGTGTTATACTGCATATCTGATAATCACATAGCAGTTAGCATGCACCAGAAAATAAAACCCATTTCTGCAATAACCTCACTGCATCCTCATTTGTATCAGTAAGTGTTTTAGAAAAATGCATGAGACAGGAGTCTGATAACAAATTCATACAGGAGGTTTAAACATTCAGCAGTAAAAGGGCACTGAGTACATTTAAACTTGCTGAGTGAATTCTCCTGTGTATAACCTACTACGGCTGCATTGATTTCACTTAGGAGTTTATGGACTCTCACATTCACTGAAGTCAACAGAGCACAATCATTTGGTATCATCTACAGGTCTTGGCCTGTATGCCTAAAAATAAGAGTTAGACTTTGTCTGCTTGGGTTTTCACTGCTGAAAGTATCAGCTTTCTTTGGACACCTTTGATGTACATTGGTGGACCTAAAATCACAATCAGATCTGCACTGCTTTGAAAAAAACATAGTCGCTCAAACAGCAAGTATTTTCAAGAAGGCATGGGAGAGAAAAAGGGAAAGAAAATGGAGAATAGTTGTATCTCTGAAGCTTCTCCAGTCCCCAGACCAAGCCTTACCATCCCCAAATCCAACGTCTCATTTCTTTCCATCTGCCTCAACATAACCAGCTCCAGAAGCACTTCAATGTAACACCTTCAGCTGTCAGGGAATTTTTGGCTTTGTGTCCTGACCTCCTCTGACAAGATTTGGTGGGATGCAACCTCCAGAGAGGAAGGTGACCACTCCCTCTCCTCTGGATCAGCTGAGCAGGCTCAGGGGGAGAGATGCTGAAAGTGAGCACTCTTCAATGGGAAACCATCAGGTGGAGCAGGCAAGAGAGAGACAGCATTAACCAGAGGTCATGAAGATTCCAGAAAAGACTGAGAAAGTTCACTGAGGAATAGGAGCAGCCTGCCAGGCCTCTGAGACAAAACATACTTCTTAGGAACCAGAATGGACTAAGAGAGCATCAACAAACCAAAGAGATGCCAAGGGAACTGCAACTAAGCATGGAAGCAAGGACTTGCCTGTAGGAACACAACAGTCATGGCAGGAGATGTTTGACTACCTCTTTAGTTCTACTAAAAAAAGAGTTATTTTTTTCACTATTTGCACATATGAAGTTTGGCTTTATCAAATGTAGAAGCCATTTGGATTTTTTGGTGGGAGTATACAGAAGGAATTAAAGATTAACACTGTAGATAACAAGGGATTCTTCCATTAGACAATTGCAAACAATTTTAACTATAAAGGACATTGGTAGAAAAAACCACAAGAAATTGATACTGCTTCTATCCTTTCACACCTCTTTCCTTTAGAAAAGCAGTAGGTAAGGAATCCTGCTTGAGAAGAATCCTTGAAAAAGCATCACAGTTTAGTCTGAAAATTCCCACCTATGATCCAAATCCTGAAGAAAAAAAGATTATGGCATTAAGGAAATGTTTGGAGCCAATAACTGGTTTTAAATACTTTTCTTTTTTTCCTCAGTATATGGAGGAACTTATAATCCAATTTGGAAGAAAGAGAACCATAAAACTGGACCTATCTGGCCCCAGGTCCCCAGACAATATTTCATGTAGATCTGAAACTGTCTCCATCTCAGAGCAACTTGTTATCCATCATGTTGTTACTACTTATTTATCATAAGGCCATCTGCTCTACTCACTGCTCCACATCCTCAATGTGACAAAATTATCCAAGATTTACAACGACAAATGAGATCCACTTCCTCTCCAGAAAATTCAGAATTCCTAGGGGACATAAAAGAATTTTTTTTTCCATTGTATTAGGTTTGTGTGTCAAGGGTTTTTTTGGGGAAAGAGAGGAGCACACTTCTGCTGTACAATATTGTAGATGAACTAAAAATGTGAAAGCAAACAATACATACAATCTGATTATTCCCTTCTGGAAGCTTCTTTCTGTCTGACTAAAGCAGTGACACTACAAAGGTGTAAACTGATTTCAATCTGAAATTGAAATTGTTTCTATCACAAGATTCTGTCACAACCTTGGCTTTTTTCACACTGTTTTTTTCACCTCTTCCTAGACATGAAGATATTGATACTGAAGAAAAAACAAACTGCTTGTTGCTGGTTGTACTTAGTGAAGTAAACATAGTACAAGTTCACTACCATATAAAAATGAAAACTTTTCCAAAGATGCCTAAAATTTCAGGAGTACTCTGCTGCAAAATTTCAGGCACTTCAGGGCATTTTCACTTCAAGTTTCAAGCATTTCTAAGGGAATGCTCAAGATACAGCATACTTAATATATCCAACATCTCTGTTTGGAAAAAAGCCTTTATTTCAGATAGGGGTATAGGAAGGACATTCGCTAAGATACAGAGGGTTAAATACAAAGAATGACACATTTCAGGCAATTTGAGAAACTTGTCTCCTTTTATTAATTTTTCAAACACAGATATCCGAATATTACTTAAAAGCGGACAAGTAACTACAGTAGGGTAGTTCAATTCTCTAAACTAAGGGTAACTTAACAAAACAGTTATACACTAACAACACTAATGGGCCTCTGGAAGGAACACTAGTTCTAATACCAATTCTAATACTAATACTAATTCTAATACTAATCATTAAACCTACATCTCACTAAATAACTACATTAAGTCCCTAACAGGCTAGGTTTCTGTCTTCGAGGTGTGCCAAGCAACCTCTGTCAGCTTCACTGTCTTCTGTGAGGATGTGCAGGTGGAGCCAGTTTCTGCCTCCTGGACTTAGCAGCACTGTTAAAACTGGAAGGTGAAGGGTAAGGCAACTCAGGGATGGTGCAGCATCTTCCTTCCTTGGCAGCAGGAAAGCAGCTTCAGGATTGCCAGTGACAAAGGCAACAATTA
>WEZZ01003466.1:5346-11923 GCA_013400585.1 Chloropsis cyanopogon
GCCCTGCCAGAGGGTTTCTGTTGCAGGTGCTTTACAGAGCCGGCTGCAAACCTGCCCTGGCTGCCAGGGGCGGTTCCCAGGTGAGGAACGGGCGGTGCCGGTGACTGACTGACAGCCTGGGGTGGGGAGCCGTGGTCTGCACTGTGGATTTGTGTGCAGGCATTGCTTCACTGGGAGGTACTTCCTGGTCTGCTGCTCCAGGGGAATGCCCCAGTTCAGAACACAGGTGAGGTGTAACTGCGCTTCTGCAGCATGATGGCTCAGCTCCATGTGATCTGTATTTTTGTGCTTGTTAGTTTAACAGTCAGGGGGAGTTTGATGCAGAGTTGTTGTCACTTAACTCTTCACAGCTCCAAGTTTGTGACAAATCCAGTTTTTGGAAGCTCATTGAGGGGAGGGAGTAACTGGCAACATGTGTTTAATATTACATGATAGACAGCATACGATTCTTACAGATGTTTTTGAAACAGGTAATTGCAAAATTTCTCTTACATGTATTTTCTTTATAATAGATTACTTTCGTGTTACCACTGCTCATTAAAACTGATGGAAAATGTTCTGTGCTCTCCAGTGAGCATCATCTCACTGGAGCACAGTCATAAAGAATCTTTGTTGTGGCTTGGCTCTACAGCATCTTCTTGAAGAGGAGTATCAATTTCTTTGGGGAAAAAAAAACAGAGCAAAACTATATTACCCTGATTCCAGATTAGCTGCATTTTTTAAGTGATAAATTCTCTTGTACCTACAGTTACGTTTCTTCCTTCAAAGTGTTATGCAGCATGGTAAGGATGCTAAAAGCATCTCTTGCCGGAGTAAACATTATTCCTCAATCATCAGCCTGAATCCTCTAGGGGTTGTCAGCACAGTAACACAGCACTTTGTTGGCCTGTGGTCTGACTCCACTGAAAGCTGTTGCAGCACCCTTGCCTGGAAGGAGGAAATGTGCTGCAGTTGATCACCTCTAGATCAGCTCTTTTTTCTGTTACTTTATGCTCAGCTGTGCTTGATGGTGCAGTTTTAGTGTTCCCTGGGTAGAGCGTGGTGGCAGGGCGGAACTGCACAGCCATTGGTGTTAATTACTGCCTGCCTACCTACAGTTTGGGGCAAAGCACATCCTGGATTTAAATCATTTAATTACTACTAAAAATACATTGTTCTCATTTTTTCTTGCTAGTTTCAAACTTCAGAAGGGGGGAACCTGGAGGGAGAAGCCCCAGAGCGTGCAGTGAGGTGTGAGTTCAGTTCCCATCACTGCCCGAGGTCTGCTGACACCCAACAGCTCCGGACACGCGTACTCATCCCATTGTGCTTCCTCCCTCCTCTGCCTTTCTACCAGGTAGTTACTGGGCTGTTGGACATCCTTTGCATGAGTGGATGCAGAGAGCTCCATGGCTGATGTCCCTTGGCTTGCTGGATCAGGGGATGTGTGTGCAGGCTGTAGAGCGTGGCAGGGGCAGCGAGGGGTTTTGAGCCTGCATGTCCACAGGAAAGTTGTCCTAAATTTTTCTTTTACACCAATGTCTGGTTGCCATGACCTTTGGACAGGACACTCTCTGTTTTTATTGTTTACAGCAGAGTTATGAGGTGAATCACAAGGAATGAAATACTTTCTCTAGGACAGGGGCTTGCACCCTCATTCCAGTTTTCCTGCTGGCCTTAGTGGGCTCCTGTGAAGTTTTAGGGAACTGACCTGCAACTAAACTCATAGTTGACCCACAGCGCATCAAAAATGGAATCCCTCACCCCAACCCCCATAACTATGGTGCCTGCACTGTACGGGGTGTGTGTTGTATTTCCCCAGTACCAAGTATTGCCCTATTGTTATTAGAAATATTTGTTTAAATACTCCTCTAGGAAAAGCCCTGCGATTCCAGGTTTAGGGCTTGAAACAAGACCATGTGTAAGCTACATTCCTACTCCTCAAAAACCCTGAATTCCTGGCTCTGGAATTTACAGTGAACTCTGACTTCCGTGAGTTTATTTTCTGTCATCACACTTGCTACTGCAGCAAAGGATCAAGAAATGCCTGGCTATTTTTGATTGATGCTCCTCATAGTACTCAGTGGGTTTTAAATATCTTCAAAACTTTAGGACTGTTACATGACAACCTGCTGCCAAAATTCCTTGTGTTTGGCTCCTGCAGTAGTTTGTGTTGGATTACACTCTGGGTTTGACTGTTTACCATGTGTAATGGGCACTGACTTTATTGCTGTCAGCCCCTGTAATTATTGCACAGTGCAAGACAATGAAGATGAGGTCGAGCTTTATTGTGGGTGAGTCTGGGAGTTGTGAGTAATATTGGAAGAGTCAAGTTTAAGTCAACTTCCAGATCCCAGCCTGTGCTTTTCCAGAGCTTCATCTCCTTCTATGCAAGTAGTTATTTGTGCCCTTAGTGGTTTTCTTACTAACCTAGTGATTACAAACTTAAAAAACAAAAATCATAGACACACCATTATTTTGAAAACTGCTGCATCTAATTAGTACTCTTCAATTACTGAAATTGGTGATATACTTTATTGTCCTTACTGTCATGTCTACTATTTATCAAGTATTGATCAATGTGAATATTGTAAGGTGTAGTAATAATGAAAAATGTTGCCAGCATAGCTCCTTAACTGTAACTCTCACACCTGTGCCAACCTTACCTGTGGAGCTACCTCATGAAGGTACAGTGGAGGTAACTTGGAAGCAAAGGGATGCCTGGAATTTTGTTCCCAAGGCAGGCCAGTTCTCCTGCACTAAAATCCCCCGAGGGTATTTCAGTGAAGCTGCTCCCTGCTGTGGTTGGGCATGCCCAGGGATTTGAATCCTGCTCTGTTTGCTTCCCAAAGCAGCATTCCACTCGTGCCCTGAACCCCTTGATGTTTTGCAAGTTCCAGGGTGAATGGACTCTTTGCCACCTGCATTTGTTTTTTCTAGCTTGAAGCACCTGCAGACTGGCAAGGCAGGGTGAAGTCTAACTTAAAACAAATGAGATGTAAAGGAGGGGGCGCCCAGACAACACAGGACAAGATAAATGCATGTGCACAGAAGGAACAGGAGCTGCCTTGCTTTCCAAACCACACCACTTGAGCCAGAGTCATTTAAAACCAAACACTGCCAGCTGAGAGAAAAGAATTTATTAGAAACTGTTAAACACTAGACAAAACTAAATTTTAGAGTATTTTTTTCAGTAGACAGCACTCCAGCCTACATACACAGTACTGTGGACTTTGGATGGCCACCGTGCTTGTAAGGTATTTCTTTAGGATGAGACATTCAAGCAGCATGCACAGTGAGAAAGGGGAAGGGGTGCAAGGAAAGCCCTTGATTTGCATAAGTTCACAGAAAGTACACTTTTGTAATTGTATCCCACAAGGTAGTTTGGATTCAAGGAATCACCACTACCCTGGAGGCAGCAAGGGGACTCAGCTCCCCACCTCTGCCCTCAGTGCTGGTGCACGTTGGGACTTTTCAGTAGAAGGTGTTCCAATAAATAGAAATTCACCTTTCATCCCACTTGACCACAACCAGGACTCCGAGGCTGCCGTTCTCATACAGCCGCACCAGCAGAGACCTCGCTGCTTTTCGGGAGAAACAGGAGCAGAGTCTACAGATTAAGGCAATGCATTTCTTTAATTCAGCACAGAAATTGTAAAAACTGTGTATTTTCTGATAAATTCTGAAGTATTTAATTGTAAAAAATAAAGTTACTGATCACATGCTACTCTATCTGGTATTCTTCATTAGGTTTTGAAATACAGTGGAGCATCACTATAGTCACTGCCCCAGCAATGTGGCAGCCAGTGACAGCTTCTCTTCCACCCAGGAGCTGCAAAACAGGGAGCTAATGACCCCTCCCTTCCCCCAGTTCAGCTCCTCCCTTGTTTCTTCCCACTTATCCCAATTTCCACCTCTCTTCCAAAAGAGGGAAAAACCCCCTTGAAACATTTATCTGACTCCTGAAAGGAGCTTTATAGCAAGGCTCAACTGTATAGACTAGAAAAAGATATAAAAAGTGATTAAAATCTAAAAATTCAGAGAAGGAAAATGTAATAAAGTACGCATGGCGTGATAAACCAGGATACACATAGCAATTTGCTACATTTTTCAAAAAGTGCTAACCAATTTTAGCTTAAAATAGTTCAAGAGATCTTACAAATTGCTATCAGAGTGTAAAACTGAGTATATTGAAAAGCTTAAAACCTGACTTGACTGTAGAAAATGTATTATATCTGTTTCTAATTTACATAGCATTTGTATTTAGGCACATAAAAATAAATATAGACAGTAAAATGCTTCATTAAATCTGCAGAAAGTTATAGTTAAAACCAAGCAATCAACTGATGTGACAAACATTATATTTTTACACCTCTCTCTCTACACCACACGTGTACACATAAGGGGTGGATATCCCTTATGTCATCCTCAGGCTTCTGCAAAAGATACTTAAAAGGTGAGACTGTTTTCTGCCAAAACCAGCTAACTTGGGAACTACTGGCTACAAAGAGATCATTCCTCAGGAGACTCCACTGATACTTTCTGTTAAAACGTTTTATTCCTGCTGCTGGGCCAGGAGGCTGATCCAACACCAAAGGCTGTTACTGCACAACAGGACTGGAGGGTTAGTGACGAGATTTCAATAGCACTGTGTGAGAGTAAGGGAACAAATCAGAGCAACGCTCCTTTGAGAAGGATCCCAAGCTGTTCTTTCACTCAGGAGCACACAGTGATCTCAGTATTCCAGCAACCCTCCCTGCTGCTGCCTCAGTAAAACTGGTTTTACCTGAGGTGTAAGCTTTCCCCAGGCACAGTCAGTGACCCTACAGCTGTTTTTAGAATGCTTGTGGTACCCAAATAACCTCTCTGCAGTGCTCAGGGAAGCAGGAGACACTTGGCTTCTGATGGCATGGGCTCACCAATGCCAGTCTGGTGATTCATGCCACAGTCCCTAATTAATGGAGAAAAGTTAGGCAGCTGAGATTGGCATAACTGGCAGTCTCTGGTCAACTGGGAACCTAACAACAAATTCCAGCTTTCTGGATTTTACTTGAAGATGAAACTTTTTGGGTTCTGAACATTTAGCTTTAGTACACTAATTTCCTGCTAGCCTAAGGGCATAACCTAAGCTGAGGTTATCAGTGTGTGGTGATTGAGGGCTTTTGACACATAAAAATTATTCAAGTTATCCCACTATCTTGAAACAAATTGAAAAACATCACAAACAATACCAAGCAGCATAATTTTTATTTGGTGTTACAACAGCTGTGTAGCACCCATGCTTTTGGGCACCACATTTTACTGTTTATGACTTTTCTTTTTGAAATCTAAACAGTTGTGTTCAGACAACTCTATGTGCTTTTTTAATATACACATTGTGACCCCTGCATTAAGCCTGTCCAGTTAACACTAGAAATATTTCTCAAGGCAATTAATTATTTAATCTTTGCTATAATTAGGGAGTAATCAAAAGAAAAATTTTACTTTAATCTGACTGATCACATGTACTGTACATACCTGTTCCAAACCCAACGTACTTGAAGTTTCTAAGTTAATGCACTCTCTTATTCAAGTCAAAATGCTGTACATCTAAGTATCCACACAACCGTACATTCCTAATGATTCTTCTTTACACCTTTATTCTTTTTAGAAATCTGTTTTTAAAGAGGAATAAAGAAGTTGCCCTGCAGATCTGTATTTCTTTAGAACAAAACATTATACGCTACCTTGAAAAATAGTTTTATCAAAACCAAATTCAAATCACTGTCATGTACAATTTTCAGTTAACAGTTCACATTGAAATTGCACTTTGTAGATAGGATAAAACTAAAAAATGAAAATATGTTCTATTTCCTTTCACAGGAGACTGCCTCTTCAGGATTTTTCTTCCGTGAATGCTTGTATTTGTCTACATATGCTTTCACTAGATTTGCCACTTTTGCAGAATTAACTTCTCCACTCTTGCTATGACAAACCTGCAACAGTTTAAACAACAAAAACAGTTGAAACGTTTCCACTGATTTGCCACGGTCCCCCATTATTCATTTATTTCCCGACACTTCTGATTCTTCCATCCCAGGCAAAACGTATTTTAAAACTCCTAATACTTTCCAATTGCTTCCCAAATACTTCTGAATTCCCATTCAACTCTTCCACACAATAACCAGGTTCTATTCTGAGAAACCGAAGAAAGCTCTTGTGGATGGAGAAAGAGTAAAGGTATTTTTGCTTTTCCCACACAAATGAGAAACCCACCCCAAAGCTTGCCCCAGGTGAAATGTGTGCAGCTTGGATTACTGGACCAACTTACTTTATCTACAGCTTTCCGCACAATTTCTTTGTATTCCTCCTTAGTGATATCTTTGTTTTGGTAGAAAGGTTTAATCGCGAGCTTGACCTCTTGTGCTGCTTTTTCTTGAATCAACAATTTCTGAACAGAAAACAAACTTGAGTGTTACATTTCACTGCCTATCTATGTTTATCAATCACAAGTTAAAACTTTAAGGAAAAAGGTTGCTACAGAAGATTAGAAAACCAACCCCCTCCCCCTACATTTCAGCTCTCATGGGAGCTGCCTTTAGCTCACCTGTATCTGGAT
>WEZZ01003466.1:11942-21975 GCA_013400585.1 Chloropsis cyanopogon
AATGTTTTCCCACAGCAATTCAAGTAATATTCATAACAGTGCTGCTTTCAAGAAGACTAAATTAAAAAGAGTCAGAGGCTAATCTGTGTCCTATGGCTGCTGCAAAAATATTACATACATGATGGTATGGAGTATATTACACTGAAGAGTTATTGTCATAACCCTTGACAAGTTATTGTCAACTTGCTATTTTTTAGTACATCAAAATGCATTTATATAAAAATTAAATTTTATATGTTTTAATGTAAATATATAAACAGTGTATATAAAATATATGCTGAACTTTGAACTTGCCTGGTCCTTCTTGGAGCTATCTGCACTGGCTTCCACTGTTACACTTGCTTTGTTTTCTCCCAGTTTTACAGCTGCATTAGAGCTCTTCATGTGACCTGATGACGTTGCATTACCCGCATGTGGTCCCTGAACTGCTCCCACGTTTCCCAGGACTGATTCTGGAGCAGGCAAAGCTGGAGCACTCATGCTGTTACTTACATGAGAAGCATTTGGAATACCCTGTTTTAAAAAGTTATCGGTAGTTAATACATTATTTTTCTATATGGCAATGTGCCTTTCTAGGAGTCTCAGCTGCTCTAGAATGAGCACAAATACTCCATGCTTTGGTTCATTACCTGATTTCCACACTGCCCCTGATTATGGAAGGTACACACATTACATTAGATCTACTCAAAGAAAATAACAAAAAGAAAAGCCTGAAAAGCAAAGCATCTTCAATGTCATCACAATGGCTGCCACTTTCTAGCTCTGATGCCAGTAATAAAATACCTTGTAAACAGGCATGGAGGGTGTTAGTACAGGGGGAAGGAAGTTAATGGCTGCAGAATCAATCTGATTTACAAAACAGGGCTGCGATAAGTAGACATTTTCTAAAAAAAATCAGCACCTAAACACACATGCAAAAGGTACCACCCAAACCCACACTTGCATTCCTGCATCATAATGATGCTGCTTTGAAAACATCTATTTTCATGTTTGTTATCAGTTTGATATATACTTGCAAATATAAATACACAGGCAACAGATGAAATGCTGGCTGAAGTACCAGGATCTGTTTTTCAGGAAAAGCCATTTTCTGGCCATTTCCAAACATCACCAAAAGGCAATGTACATACTTTGGAACTGAGAAATTAAGTAACTCTCAGATTTCAGATAGAGGCCATTTTTAGCAAAAAGCCCAGAACATCCTCCTGACATGTTTCTGGCAGGCTACACTAAACACTGCTTTTTTGCAGGTCATCACCATCACTCTTTACACATCTGTATTCATCTAGATGAAAAATAATGAAACAGGAATGTGGGCTCTTTGGAAAGGACAGAGAAATGGAGCTGTTATAATCATCGTGCTAACACTCACCAGTGTGCTCCCTTCATTTTCCTTTCACCAGAAAGGACAGGTGGTGTCCTGCAGTATTCAGTCATTTCTATTGTGCTACCACTGAGGGGTTGGTGAAAGAAAGCTCAAAGAAAAAGCAGCAGCAGCTGCAAGAGCATTCAGGTTCATGGACACCAGTCCACAAAAGCAGGTAAGAGCAACAAGTGTAACATGGGCTTTTCAACAGCTTATCGCGTTTTGCAGCAATACACAATCTTTACAGAAATGTACTTATTGCTGCACTAGATACTCATTTCAGAGGTTTGAGGCCTATGTTCTGACTTCTGACATTTTTGGAGGTTAAATCTGGATTTCCAATTGTGAAAATATTTTAATTATGACAAGAGGTATTAATTAAATCAACAAACAATCTACCAGGATTTTAGTTCCAGCAGTACCTTGCTGGTTTACTTTCCAGTGTATTAAGTTATTTCATATGGCTTGTAACCCCACTCAGTATTTCCCACAGCACTCAACTCTCCTTGTTCTAAATTAATGAATATAAACAGATGACAGCAGTGAAAAGTGAGAACAATGTAGGCCATTTCTCAGTTCACTTCAGATCTTTAGAGATGATGCATGAAAACAGAGGGTTAGAAATTGTTTGCTCACTTTTTCAACCTGGAATGTAGGGGAAAGTGGTTTAGGTTAGAACAGGCAGCAGCAAAAGAAAAGCACAAACCCCATTCAACTCCTGGAGAGCCCTTATCATAAATGCAGCATTACATCTTCTTGCAGGGCCATGAGCACTCCTCCAAGTTGTTCATATTCCTTTCCTTGATACAACAGCTCTTAATATAAACAGCCAGCTACAGGAGGAGCTCACATTGTTAAGAGTTGTTTTAAAGATATCTTGAAAGTCATAAAAAGATGGTCTGACCCGCCCTAAGCATGGCAGAGTCTTTTTGAAATTGGAGAAATAAAGTGGTGGTTAGGTCTCAAACAGGGCATGCAAAACCAGGAGAATCAGGTAAGAAAGGAGAAGTAAAAAACACCAAAGAGGCCTCAGAAATTATTAATAAAAAGGCTCAAAAGGTTAGACAGAATAAAAAATGTGTCTGGGGAAGCCACTGAGATGGTGACAGCTGGAGAATGGAAGTGTGGAACAAATGGGTGCCATGCAGTACTTGGCAGTCTTCCTCTGCTGATAGACCCCCATGGGATGAGAATTTCAACACAGAAGTTTACATCACTTCCTACATGCTCCTGAAAGGGTATTCAAGCATTCCCTAAAATGCTTAAAAATCAGGTTTGGAAGAGGAAAATTTAGTTTTGGAAGCAGGTCACTTCTAAGATAAAAAGGATGATGGACAACATTATGAAGTTTTTCAGTGTTCCATTACCACAGAAACCCAGTCATGATGGTGTATGTTGTTATTTTTTAAAAGCTACAGTCTCTGAACAACCCATATGATCATGGATGCTTCCTCTTCAAATTTGGTGCACGGTGGAAGAAAACAGGCAAGAGAGAAAGAAACTGCAAGTATAAATTTATGGTATTCAAGATAAAGAATCATTAACTGGTATTATTTCACCACTGTTCTTGCTATGGCTTCTGATAAAGCATACCTGCAATTGTTTTCCATCTTGCTGTGAAGCAATGTAGTTGACTTGTTGAGATGGTGGGGGTGGAGGTGGAGGCGGAGGTAATCCCTGAGAAATATTTGTGGGAGCAGCTACCTGTATGAGAGGCACTCCAGTAGGGAGATGCATGGGCATTGGAGGGTGGAGGTTGAAAGGATTTCGTTGCATATTCATCAAGGGAGGATGGACACCCACTGGATACGGGAAGATATTCATAGGTTGATGCTGTGGATTCACTTGTGGCATTACATTCATTTGTTGGTGCATCATATTTATTGGTAACTGAGAACCATCACTGTGCTGGTTGCCTTGGTCTTTGAGGTTTGGATCTGCCAAAACAAAAACCAGACAGTATATCAAGAAGAAATTCTGTACTTCATAAAGCAAAATGGGAGCCAGGTGTCTAAACTCTTCATTAAGGATGGATTATCAAAAAGTTTTCTATAATCTGAGTATTTTCAAGATATTGCACAGCACTCACCACCACACATGCCATGAAACAAAATGCTAGCTTCCAAGTTTAAAAAGTTCAGGTTATTATGAAAGCCTGTGTTTTGAAATTGTTTTCTCTATTTGTTCCCATAACAAATCCAATAAATTATTTCAGCACAATGAAACTGCAGTTTTACACAAAAGAGCAGGAAGACAACATCATTTACCCACTTCTGCAATTGCAGAAGGTTAGTCACACATGACCACATCATCAAGTCACTGCTCCCCTTTGCCTGATTCACACACACTCACTGTACAGTTCTGGTAATTACAGAAATACTCTGCTGGGATTTTTCACACTGAGCAATAAGTCATCCTCAAACCATTTAAGAGATATTCTGAAAGAGCTGTTCAGAACCTCTATAATGGTCCAACAGGAAAAACCTAGAAGTAAAAATAACCTCTTAGGGTAGTACTTCTTAAATAAATTACTTTGATATCCCATCTTGTCTTCAGCAGAAGCCAAAAAGCTAAAATCTAGACAAAAGCAGCAAGCCTTCCAGAAGTCAATAAATTAGTTTGGAGAAATGATTGATAGGCTACAATTTAGATGTCTTTCCTTAGAATCCCTTCCTTGACAAACCCTGTCATCTAACTCACAGGGATTGCAATCTAAGGCCTTACATGTCAGCCCAAATCCTCATTTTTAAAGATAATGGGATAACAGAATCACTGAAGTTGGAAGGGACCTATTGGGGCTCTCTGGTCCAGCCTCCCTGCTCAAGCAGGGTCAGCAAAAGCAGTTTGCCCGGGAGGACCATGTCACAATGGCAACCTAGCCTGTTTTGTCTAGCTATCAGAGACTGTTGTACTATTCTCAGCTTCCAAAGTGAATAACAGCACGACTGTTCCTGAACTACATGAAAAAGTCTTTAAATCACAAAATCCTTTCAGTTACAGGTTTGGTAAGTTTCCCTGCAGCAGATAGAAGGGTGACAATGTTGCCTCAAAATTAGGAAGCCACTGATGCAGTTATCTCTCAGAAGAGGGAGAAAACTGCTGGCATGTGGGATGAAAATGGATAAAAATGAAAGGCAAAACACGGAGAGAGTGCAAGAGTGCAAGTGTGGTTGTCTTCAGAAATGGATTTCATAGTTCTTGAATTCAATTCACATTTATCTTTAAAGATTATTAATCAGGGCATTAATAATCTGTGGATGACATCTTGACTATTCAGAATCAATCTCATCCTCAGTTTAGTTAACTTACTTTCTACCAAAAAGTTTATTTCTGTAAGGGCAGTTGTCTTTTAGATAAAAAAAAAAAACCTCAAAAACTGATTTAGACTTATATTGACATTTTAGAGGAATTTTAAAACTGAAATACTGTAAAGGCACTGGGTTTGTATTTATAAATTACTCTAGATTTTTTTAAAGCATTTAAACAGGACTATGCTTATCTAGGAGCAAGATAAACATCAACATGCTGTTTGGTCATCTCTAAAATCTGCCATGGGGGTCTGCACAGGCAAATTCATGTCTTTCTGAAACTCATTAGCCTTTTTAAAGTTGTGCAGATGCTAAAAGTAACCATGAAGATAGTGCTTCTCTTCAGCCAAATCAATTTACTTCAGCAGCACTCCTCAGACGCACAGTCCTTAAACCTGAACTCGGGCTTTACGCAAAACCAAGAAGCCATCAAAATACAAGAAATCACCAAACTCCACACCTTTACCCCTCTACACCGCAAAAAGAGTATGGATTCACCCCAAATCATTTTTTAAAGAACTAATCAGATCAGATCACAGGACAATGTGACAGGATTTTGCTCAGCTACTGCATCTGTGACTAAGCTATTATATTTCAAAACCATTAATACCTTGTTCAGGTGTCTCCTCTTCTTGTCTTATTCCCCATCCAGACTGTGGGCTTGATGAATTGCGTCCCCTTCTCGAATAATAATTCTGCACATCAGCAGGTAAAGTCTTCCTCACAGCCCAGCTGGACGCAGATGTCCACCCAGACCTGTCAGCAGGTGTATCAAATGAATACTCTTGTTCACTCTTGCGTTTGCATGGCTGCTGTTCTGAGAACCTTGAAGCTTCATTCCCAGAACCATTTGAGTTCCCTGAGAGAGGTTTTCTGTTTTGCCAGTGACTTTCACTCTGGTCTCCATACATGAAACCACTTCGGCCACGGCCACCTCGGCCACGCTGACCTCTCCCTCGATTCGGAATCCAACCCGAACCAAAGTTTTTATTCCAAGACTGTCCTGCATTATCATGCCTGCCCTCTTCCCAATGTGGTTTCTCTCTCTCTTTGTTCCTGACTTCAGGAACAGAGTTTATCCTCTCCATTACCCAGTCTGGACAATCATTCCTCTGCTTATCTGAAGAACATTGATCATCATTGCTTTTTTCTGTATTGTTGTCCTTCTCTCTTTTAAGATTTTCATTCTGTTTCTCTTGATCACTTCTCCTGTATCGATCATTTCCTCTGGGACTTTTCCAGCTGTCATTTGTCCATCTGTCTTTCCATCTAGGTGAATGACTTTCTCTCTCATTTCTAGTGAAGGAAGAACCTTTATTTCTAGTCCTAGATCGTGATCTTGATCTAGAGCGTGACGGTGACCTAGACCACCTCCTATTTCTTCTTCCTCTGTCACGATCTCTTCTTTGATTATCTCTATCACTGCTTCGAGACCTAGATTTTCGCCTTGGAGATGAATCCTTAGTTCTTGATCGAGAAGATGATCTCCTGCTTTCCCTGACAGTTTCCCTTTTGGGAGATCGAGATGATGGTTTTTTCTCATCTCTGAGTGTGTCTCTCTTTGGAGAACAAGACAAAGATCTCCTCCCCTCCTTCACAGTTACTTTCTTGGGTGATCGTGAGCTCCTGTCTCCAGTTATCTCCCTTTTAGGGGATGGTGACTGAGATTTCCTGCCCTCTGTCCCAGAAGGAGACCAAGTTGTTGATGGAGAGTGAAATCTAGATTTTCTAGTTCGAGCCTTTTTCTCTTTTTTGAGGTCTGGCTGGCACTCTCTTGCTTGAGGAACAGTTTCATCTTTTTCATCAGAACCTGATACAGAGTTTGCCACGTCACACTGTAAAGAGTTCACTTCTCCTTGCTCTGTACTTTCAGGTGGTAGTAACTGCTCAATTTTAGGCTCATTCTGGTCACTGCAGAATGAGTCACAGTCCATTGGTATCATTTCATTGTTATCTTCACCAAAATGTTTATGTTCAGCATCTACTGGGGGTGACTCTGAAGTTCCACCCTCTTCACTTTCTGACATGGTGTTCCCTTTTAAGGGTTGTTCTGATGTACTGTCCATAGAAATACTGTGTATTAATGCATCTGTTTCTTCATCTTGAACAGGTTTTGTATTTGCACAGTCTACTACTGGTTTTAGCTCAGTCTCAGAATTATCTATTTCCATGCCTTCAGGACGCTCAGGCAATTTACTTCCAGGGCTGTCCAATGGCTTATCTTTTCCCAGAGGTTCCAGATGTTCCAAAAATTCATTTTCTGAACCAGCTATAGGTTGATCTACTTTTGTCAAAGTTTCTATGTTCTCCATTAATTCTTTTTGAGGACTACATGATGTCTGATCTACTTTTTCAGAAGTTGCATGGTCGCATACATCATCTTTGGGACTAGCTACTGTTTCCACTTGTTCAAGAGTATTTTCACAATTGTCCTGATTGACAAGACCTACATTTTCTTCAGTAACATCTTTTACTTTAAATTCCTGACTTTCACTCCCTAAAGTTATTACTGGGGGTTCTTGGAGAGAAAAATTAACATCTGCATTGCCTGAAGTGTCTTCATCTCTGTCACATTGTTCTGTAGTTTCCTCAATTTCTGCATGCTCACTACGGCTTTCCAATCCATTAGCAGATTCTGTTTCTACATTATTCTTCTGTGGGAGGCTTGCATTATTGCTTTCATTATCTGACTGGTGGTCTTTATCTAAAGCTAAGACTGCTTCAGGCTCAGCAATGTCATCACCTTCCACTGAGCCACAGGGTGATTTTTCAGAACGTGTAGAACTTCTCAGTTTCTTTTTAATTGCAGGTGTTTGTTGTTTAACTGCTCTTTTAGACTTGCGTTTTGGTGGAGCAGTCTCTGCTTCTGAATGAGTTTTATTCAGAGATGGGTTATTGCTACCAGGGGCACTGCAAGCAGAACTGCTTGATCGAGGGGAGCTCCGAGACTGACTCAGAGCCTCGTTTCTGCTGTTTCGTGCAGACCTTCTCGTAGGAGTAGTAGCAACTGATTTCCTCCTACTTCCTCTAGTGCCAGATGAACCAGAAGCTTCCTTCTTCTCTTCTCCTTCTTGGGTACATGCAACAGCATATCCTTTGCCTAAAGATTCTAACAAACACAGAAGACATTAAGGTTTGATAATAACCATTTATCTGAACATATTTAAGAACATGAAAGGGCCTTCTGCAGTGTAACAGATATCCTCAAATAATACAATTTAAGATTTAGTATGAAATACTGCCACAGTTTTTTTTCTTTTTTAAATGAAAACTGGTTGTTTTAAAGAACAGAAACAAGGTAAACTGACACATCAGAAATCTGAACACGCACTTTAGAAACAGTGCTGGCATGGCTACATGGACAGTGATAGCATGCAGAGTGAAACTGTTACTGGCACGGCTGCTGAAAGATAGTCAGCATTTAAGCTGCTAGAAAAGTTATGAATTAACCACACAGCAATGTTAGCATATAGCAGTTCCTGTCACTCTATAACACAGGTCTGTTGATAGTGAAGCTCAGTACTAGAGAAAGGGACATTTTTCAATGTCCATCAGTGGATGATCACATGTGCAGCAGTTGACCAGACACAGCAATGACAATGCAAACGTATTCACCAGTTATAGGGCAAACTGAACTTCAACCCTGCCACAAGACACCCAAGGTGCCAGCAGCACCTACAGCAGCACCTAGTGCGGCCTACAGTGCATCAAAAAACAAAAGCTCTACGAAGAATGATTAAGGCACAGCTCTGTGTGAGCAGCTCAGCTCTTGTGTTGATACTGCACTAATTTATTTCATGCCACCTACCATTTGACAAAAGTCTTGGTAGGGAAGCTAAGGGTGATATTCACTGCACAGGGAAGACTGCACTGTCAGCACCTATGAAAGCTTCTGGTGGACAACTCAGGAATTAAAAATTTATGATAATTAAGTAAATATGCTTGAATGTAATACTTCAGAACTAAATTAATTTCTTGGGATGTCCATTAATTTGTTTCACACTTTGTGTAGATCTCAAGAAGAATCAAGAACGTGGTGTTTAAATGAATTCTTTTACAGCTTCAATTTCATACACAAATAGTGCAAACTAACTAAAAAAGATCAATTGCTATGGATTTTGCAATGAATCTCTCACATCACAAACATGTGATTTTAACTCTGTACATTATTTCCCATACTTTTGCTACACTAAAATAATTTGTCTAATGTATTCACAAACATATTTTATAAAAGTAAGATTGGAATAAGAAAAATAAGCAACAGCAAAAAAGCCTCTTTCTACCACCTACGACTTCATTAGCAGAACAAAAAAACCTATCACTATTAAATGCAAACAATAATCTCAAGAGAATGAATTCCATAACCACCTTGCTAGCCTTTAAAAGAGCACAGGACTATAATCACATCCTCTGACCTTCCTTGCAAACACACAATAATTTGCCTGAACATGGGAAGAAAAACCATACTGGTTCTGGATTTTGCATGTCCCATGATCAAATAACCACTTGAGAAAATGAAAACCAACATCAACTGTACAGAAGGTACCATGTATTTAAAATAAAATAACATGATGGTAAAGAAATTCCAGAGGAATTTGAGGTGACTGACACTATTTCAGGTATCTACTCTAACAGTCTCACCAATTTTGTTACAAAGTGACTTTACAGTGGTTAAGCAGCACTTACTCAGCAACAGGTAGCTGTCTCAGACAGAGGCAATATGTCTCTCAGTTTGAAGACAATATGTCTTCAAACCTATTTCAATAGCCAGGAAATCAAGTCAGATGTTACATAACATTTCAAATTTTAATATCTGTGATAGTTTTCTTCAAGGGAGAAGAAATCATCTTGCAATAACAAAAAAAAAACAACCCAGCAGAACACAAGTGGAATGTGATAATCTGGACAAAATTAAAAAGGCGAGTTATTTTTCTAGCAGATTCAAAATCTACATATGAAGCACAAATCCCTTTTTAGCATGCCCTACTACTTGTAAAATTTTAACAGAAAGGCTTCAAAAGCTTTGGACTTGGCATTTCAGCTCACTGACTCTTCATTGAAAAATATTTTAATCACACAAAAACTGCATAATGCCAGCATAAATCTTAGTGGTATTTGTAGATTCACTAATGCATTTTCAGGTCAAGTTAGTAAAAAAGATTATTTAATGGTAACAGACTACTAAAACTGCAGCAGCTACAGGGATAATTCAGACACTACAGTTATATGGTCATCATTGATATTTGTATGCCTCCTTGTACAACCCTGAAAGCTACTGTCAGCTTTTACTCTGATGCAAAACTGTATACTTTTGGTGAGACCAAAAGTTGAGAGAAGCATTAAAAAAAAAATAAAAAAA
>WEZZ01003466.1:22114-32624 GCA_013400585.1 Chloropsis cyanopogon
AAAAAAATTGTATGCTATCATGCTTCAGGCACAATTTAGTAAGAAATGCAAGAACCAGTTTGCATCTCTTTTTAAATGCATTTATTTTCTTCATTCTCCTTTTCTCCACCTTTTAAAAAAGTCAGTGTCCTTTTATATGTATATTTGCTGTGCATCTCTAACAGTATTAAGATTAAGTTTCTCTTTACCTTTTCTTATCCATGTCATCCTTTTTCTCAGATGTTATATAAAAACGGAATGGTGAAGGAACACTCACTCAACAGAATGTGACTAAAATCCTCAAGGAACCTTTTCATATCCCCCATCCCCTGGTTTTACTAGGAAATTTTAAGACTCTTACTTCCTGCATGCACCTTATCAACAGAAAGTATTTAAATAAAATGTGAAGATGACTTAAAACTCTGAATCTTAAAACACTGTAGTATGTTGGCACTAATCTTAAAATTCAATCTTTGTTCACAGTACAAGTATCAAAATTCTAATCAAGACAACTGACAAAATTCTGTTCTAAATATTTTTTTTAATGCTTCTGGTGCATCCTAACATGAAAGCTTGACTATAGAAGTAGAAAGGTAGACAGGGAAGTCAGAGGTACGAGCTAACATGTATACTACTAGAAGTAAAATGGTTAAGGATCAGTTGTATTCCACTGCCAAACATCAGAGACCTGAGGAAGCAACCTATCCATTTTCACTGGAAATGTGGAGGTGAAATACATGCCTTTAAAAACAATAAAGAATATGAATGCAACTTTTTCATGATCCTTCTACTACTTAATTCCTCCCAGCAATTTACTTCCACACTATTTTCATAAGCCGAGAGACCCAAATCTGTCCTATCTCTTTGCCTTCTAGACAAGCGAAAGTGGTGTGATTCCCAATTCAAAGAAGATATTAACTCTAGCCTTATAAAATAGGACTCCTTTGATTCCACTTCTTTTAACTTGTGTAGCTTTTTGGAAGAGAAACTACATTCTTGCTGAGTATGGAGACTGTTAAAGTAACTGGAGGAAGGCAATTCCTTCCATGTCTTGTCTTCTGCTGCTTTCCTGACAGACCATTGGGCTCTAGTACTTTTGCAAGGTTTTGCCCTGTAGAGCTTGTAGGCAAACTAAGAGATCCATACACTTCACTGCTTCCTGAGTAATGTTCTTATCTGCTAGAAAAGTTTGTTGCTTACACAGCACAATACACCTCTGGAATTTGCCATTCATAATGCATCAAAATCAGATTTATCCTCGAACAATGGGAAATGAAGAAAGAAGAGCATGAACGGAAAAAATGTTGCAATTAAGTTACATAAATATTTATAAATTTAATCTTCAAAATAATAAGTTATACCAGCTTTGGGGTGGATGGTTCATGTTCTGTATTCCAAATTCAGAAATTAACTAGCTGACTTTGAAATAGTACAAAACTGCATCAAAACAGATTTTTTTTCCCCCATTAAGTGTAGCTAACCCTGTTTGATTTCTGATAATCATATTTTAACAATACTGCACATGAGCTATAAATAAAACTTACAAAAAAAAAGTTTACCAAAGTTTTCCAAAGGCCTGATATTTGTTGGAAGAACTCTTCCAGCCACTCCAGAAGAAGTGAGAAGAAAGGTCTCAGCTTCAGCTCCGTAAGATATTAAAGGAACACTGCAGAGGAAAAGCAAAAGCAGTTACATTAGTTGTTTTAGCTGTTTGCAGCAAGTCTTGGAAACAATGCACAAAACCAAAACACATTAGGCAACTACAATCCTTTTAACTTCATCAGAGCTGGAGAGAAACACGAAGCTGACAGTGAACAAAACTTTCCTTGTCATACTTTATTTCAGATTAATTTTACTGCCTAATCTATTAAAACTGTTTGAACAAGGTATGTTATGTTAAAGCAATATACATCTGGCTTTCTTTAAAGTCAAATATAGAACAGTAATAGCCCACTCCAAAGTAGTAGGTTCTAGCACTGGAAATAAGGGTCTGAGTGCTGATTTAGTACTTCAGCAGAATAGCACCCTTTTCTGCAGAAAAATGAGAAATAGTCTACATGAGAATTTAGAAAATACTCCTTTTTTTTTTCTTCATGCAAACAAAAGAAATATATATTTATTCAGACTCCCTCAGCAAACCTTGGGCAAAACCAGACTTTAGTTAGAGATCTACAATTTTTGCATTATCACTGAGTTGGAATGAAACATCTCCTAAGAAAATGTACATGAAATACATTTAAATGTATTATGTCAATCCTAGATGTAATTTTTAAATTATAATTTTAAAATTCTTTACTTGCAATTTTAACTTTAATCTTTGTTTTTATACCAAAGAAAGCAAATAGATATGTAATGAAATTAAGATCATAGAACCAATTTCTTATCGTACTATTTTAAAATCAGTTATTTTTATGGTTCTGCTTTAGACTCACAAAAATATCCTTAGAGCATGCTTTAACACACATCTGCTTTCTAAAGGAAAAAACCCATAGAATTATTTTATGTTCTCTGTTTCACTTGATACAACTCCTGTTAGCTCTTTTTAGATCCCAACAGGATTTTTTTTTGCAAATGATTACAGAAAAAGTGATAGAACCAACCCATGAAAGTAATGTACACGGTGGTGTGGGGAATCAGAATCAGACTGATGCTAAAGCAAGCACAGTCTGATATCTAGGGACAGAAATAATTTTAAAAGCTCATTGAATATTAGCTTCCAAATAGAAAATATATTCAAACTCACATTTCTGTGAAAAGGTGACATTTTAAGATGCCATATTAAGATTAAGTGAGAGGAGTTACTATGCTTGTCATGAGTACCAAAAATGTATTAAGACATACAGAAAAGAATCTATTGACCTAAAAACACCAAGCAGCAAGTACACAAAAAATTAACAAGATAAATGCAAACGCTATTTACTCTCATGAAAATTATATTCTATCTAAAGACCAATTTGAATTAATCATCCTCCAAACTTAAAGTATGAAGATCTGCTAGGAATCCAAAATACAGACCTTTCAACTCTAGCAATCAGAGATGAACAGGACAATTCCAGTTCTTGTCTCTTCTGTCTGATCCCTGAATTGACTTCTGCGAATTCTGTACTGAAAGACAAATTTCAAATAAGAAGTTATAAAAAGTAACTTTGTACTATGGTAATTTTGTATTCCAGTAACTGCTCCTACCAATGACTTCAATTTAACTGTATTAGAACTTTAAATAGTCATGATTAAACTATGCATTGGTTATTGCTTAGAGGAAAAACACAGTCACAGCAAACATAAAAGAAGTCCTAAATAAATAAAGCAGATGGAATGGAAAACAGGAGATGAAATGTGTTTGCCGGGGAGTTGAAAGATGGAGAAACTTTACATCCTTGACAAATAAATTCTGTTACATGCATGGCAAAAAGTTAATCTTTTACAGACTGTCAAAAACATACAGACAGTACTTATTTTTTTTAATTAGGCCATATTATCCAAATAACATTCTTTTAGACTGTTCCTTTGCTTCCATCTATTCAATGAACAATTCTTTAATACACCCATTCTTATGTATTAGGCTTAATTAAGTTAATTTCACTTCATGCAAAATTGCTTCATGGATGTTTAAAGTATTCCTCTTGGAATCAAAGAACAACAACAAAGAAGATTGTTTCTGATACAAACCAGGATATTCACCCTTAACTGTTCTGGTAACTGCGGTTGTAATAACAGGGCTAAGCCTTTCCTACCCAAGGCTTCAATTCAGCAAGGAACTAAACATGAACTAAAAATAAAACTCTTATTAAATCAATGAGATTAAAATACTCAAGTGCGTACTTCTGATGCTGAACACATGACAGAAATTGGGGTGTGCCCTTAACAGTACTAATTTTAAAATGTTTGTGTTTATCCTTTAACTGCTCTTCATCAATGAATAAATACTCTGGCAATCTTCAAAATATTTCAAGGCAGTATATATATATATATATAGGTAGGAGCAGAAGAAACTTCAGAATCTACAATACAGTTACCCATCAATTTATATGAAGCACTAGTACACACTAACCAGTCATTTCTACAGCTAAAAAAGGATTCTTCACTGCTACCACCAGCCAGAAGTGTGCTGAAGAAATTAGTTCTGATGCACTCATTCCAGCAGGTCTGTCTTCTGGGCTACACAAAAAATAAATTATGAATTAAAGACACCCAAAATAAAATAATTAACACTAAATACATGAAGATGCACTGAAATTAAATTAGGTCAGCAAGACTTTAGTTCATAAAAAGCAGACACCATAATAGCTGCATAGGTATATGCAGAGATTTGCAGTTACAGTGAACAAAATTTCTCTTTTCAGTCTCTAAGTTTTCAACAACTGCCCTTTGCAGATAAAGTTCATATTTTATATAAAGCAAAATCTTTAATGCTCCACACAGACATTCTGAATAAATAAGCCTGATCTTCACTATTGCACAATTCTGCTACCTAATGCAGGACAGTAAGTACAACTTGACCACGTTCACACCCCTGCACAGCAGTTCACCAAATGTTTTGTTTCAAGTAACAAGAAAACCTAATGAGGGTAGCTGGGATTCTCCTTTGCCCTCAGGTAGGATTATGGAATATGAAGGTTGTCTGGTGTGTCTAGTTACTGGGCTCTCACACAAAGGCACAACACTCAGAACCACTTTGTATTTCAGAAGATACCCCCTAGCACCACCAATTTCTGTTGCCAACAAGGCCCAGCCATGCGCTGTGTGCCGGCCCATTGCCATTTGCAGGGAGCTCTGCTGCCGGGCACTGCGCTGGCTGCAGGGGAAAAAACAAAAAACAAACCCCAACAACAAACCATCAATAGTCCTCCAGATACTCCTCCCACACTAACATACACCTACACTGATCTATTTTTGTCACAGCACCTAAAGGACTAGAACTTTCCTGCTCATTCCCTAGGACTACTATTTTAAAACAGGAATTTAGAATACTCCCATAATTTTAATTCAGAAAAATGAAAAATAAACTTTGTAGTGGGATGTGTAAGAATACATGTCTCAATATGCAGTGATTATCCATACGCTCCATCAAACTTTGGCACAGAGAGCTGTTTTTGCTGGGAACATGCCCTATTTTATCAGCGTACAAATTTTGCCTAAAAACTTTTGGGTTTAAGTCTTATTTTAAGAATAATATAAATTTTTAATATTAACCTTTCTCCCTCCAATTAAAAGAGCTATCCAGATGTTCCACAAATGTCCTTATGAAGTAGTTGCTAGTACATCATGGCTTTCTTTTAAATTTTGAACATTTCTTGGATAATTGAATCCCGTGCCTCCTGCTGAAGGTTTTTAATGGTTCTACTTTTGTTTATGCACTATTTTTTTTTTGCTACAGGTACTATTTAAGACATTAACGCTATTAAACACTTCACCATAAATCAGTAACACTAAAAATGAAAGCATTTCCCAGCCATGAAGTTGCACTAGTGGCTGATCTACCATTAAGCTCTATCTTTCCAGTTCAAAACCCCTTCAATGCAGTGAAAGGTATTCAAGTTTACAGGGCAACAGAACCAAAATTTCCAAATACCTGACTTAGAAGGGGCAAACTGGAGCTAACAATATCCCTGACAACTATGTTGTAATATACACCAAACAGAAGTTACAATTCAGACCATCAGCTGCTGAAAATACACAGGATGTGCCCCATACTACATGAAACAAAGCAGTAGCCAAAACAGGGACTTGAACACAGCTTTTCCTCCAAACATTCAAACTTCAGGTAAGACAGAATGACGGCAAATGACGGCATTTACACTTTAGAATTAAATTTATGGCCTAAAACATTTTCATGCACATTCATTTACAGGTACAACTATGAGTAAGAAAGCACTGACCAAAAACTTGTGTCTCAGAGACACACAGTATTTTTGAAAGGAGGGATGGCAGAAATCCAATGAGAGCCTTTACAGCTCCTTATAAATCTGTCATCTGGTGATCCTGTGTTTATAGGCTAAGAATTATGAACAAGAAACCTGGAAACACAAGCCTTCTTGACAGAAATCTCACATTTAAAAAAAAAACCAACTTGATGCAAACCATAATGTCCATGGCAGATTCACATAAATTACTTGGTTGATTATTTCTATATATTTTATTGAAAATAATGAAAACCTTAATGTAATGATGTTTGGCTGACAGCTTGTACATGAAACCATCTTCCTTCAGTGAAGATGGATGAAAACCGAGTTCAGGATCTTATAATGTAACATCCTAATCTAAATTAAAATATTTACCACCACAAAACTAATTTTAATCTGAGAAAGAAGCTCATATAACCTAGCACTATATTGTAATTACTTCAAGTCAAAAAGAGACAAAATAAAAAAGTTTTAATCACACCAAAATTAACGAATAGAAGTTAACCTTACAAATAACCAGGAAGGTAGTCTTAAAAATGTTCTAATAAAAGAAAGCATTTACAAATGTTTCAGAACCAACCTTGTTTATCTTCACAGAGAAAGCTTTCTTGTTTTGTTTGTCATAGAAAATATTACCTGCAGAACAAGGAACAAAACTTTGATTTTAACTTTAGCATACTAGTTCTTGATTGTTCATCAAAATCATTAATGCAATGGGAGGCTAACAAAATGTGTATCTTAAGTGCATTTACAATGTACCGAGTAAAATGAAATGCACGCAGCTTCACAATAGCTTTTTAGATACCAAGCAGTTTTTACTTCTTCAGATATTTGCTTCATTTCCTAAGTTATGAATAGACTTATCAAACAACTTTTATTGAATAAGCCCCTCAGAATAGCAACCCCAAAACATAGCTAAGTGTTGCTTGTGTTTGAACTCTCACAAAAAAAAACTTCTTTGAATAAAAGCTAGTATTTAGCTGTTCCCAGCTGCCTGATGCAGAAAATTACTTGAGGCTGAAAACAAATCCATTTGACTTGTGACTGGAATTGAAGAGGCAGTTTTCCAGTAATATAAAAACAGGAGTTTCACATACTGCAATTCTGTCCTGTAAGTTCCACACTTCTACTACTTGGAATTTGGGTTTTATATACAAATGTAAGCAATTAAAAAAAAAAAAACAAAACAAACTAAATTGGATAATCAAGAAAAGATATTCTAGAGTTCCTTAAATAAAACACAGCAATCCAGGCAAATACCAACTTACTGTATTTTTTCTTCACAATTCTGCTTAATTTTACTGTTACTGGCCCTCTGTCTGGACATACAGCTCCCCTGCAAGATTAAAAAAAGACATTAAAAAAGCGGTTTCTAGGCATCCAAAGAAAATCCTCACCTATTTGAAGGTATTTTTATTTTTTGCACATAAACCAAGTTCTAACTGCTATTAAAACCTCAACTAGCATCACGAATATTGTCTTCTGTCTATTAAAGCCATAGTGTTTCTAACAGCTCAGACAGAAAAAAAAAGAAAGCCAATTTACACAAAAGTTAATGCCCTGTAATAAATTAGAATGCTCAGTTGTGTTTGATTTCATGGCAACATGTGAAAGATATTCTTCAAAGGAAGCTGGTTATAACATCAGTCAGGGTTGATTCAGACTGGCAAATCTTATTTTCTTATGAGTTAGAAAACATAATTTACATCCAGTTATCTTTGCTGTAGTGAAGTCTGCTTCACATTAAACATCAAGAACTCTGTATTTTGCATACATTCCCTTTAACACTGACTTTAGATAAGCACTATTTAGCAAAATTCATCTCTGTAATCCTGAGCTTCCCCTTATATAATGCAACAAATGTTACAAGATAACATTTACCGAAACAGAAATGTTATTTCCACATAACAACAGAAATGTTCCCTCTCAAGCCTACTAGAATAAAATCAGTTCTTGACTACAGCTATGTTTTACAGAAGAGGGACATCACCAGTGCTTATGATTACATGCAAGAAAAGTGGATTTTCATTTAGAAAAAGAAAAATATTTATATTGTTAGAATTTTAAGTAGCCATACTTCAAATGAATGTAAGATTTGTCAGAATTGATTGAAAAATGCAACTCTCACGGAGCTCAATGAAGAAATACATTGCCCTTTACTCCTTCCTTGCTACTTTAACTATTCAAGTGGGAATTAAAGCAATGATAAAAGTAAAATTAATCTACCACTCATGAAAACTAGCATATTTTAAAATAAAATCATTTCACAAAATTTTCAGGCTATACATGTTAAACCATCTGAATTTACATATTTTGAATATTCCAATTCAAATGCTTGAAATTACATGGATGACCAACCTCATAGAACTTCTCATCTTCACATGGCTGTAAGTTTCCTTATTGCAGGCACAGTTTTCCTCTTCCTCCTTCCTCCTCAGCTGTTTTGTAACCTGAACCTGTGTTGTAAAACAGAATCAATCCAATCTCAAATGTCATGACACTTGGGCTTTAAATTCATACAAAGTCTCTTCAGGTCTCTACAGAAATGAATCTCAAACAGAAGTACTAGAAAACATTTCAAATCTTACTTCTTTGACTTCACAGTTTGAAGACTTTTTTTTAATTTGTTTTTCATAACATAGAAAAAACCTACACCTTGACATGCTATTGACAATGCCTGAGATGCATACTAAGTTCACAGGACCAAAAAAGCCCTGAACATTCAGACTGCCATGGCAAGTGTCTCAGAGCTATGCACTAGTTTCCACTAAGAATCTATAAGCCAAGTGTTTTAAAACTATGTTGGTTGTTCAGAATACACAAGGTTCACCTTGGGAAAATGCTGAACTACCACTCAATATGCTTCCTCATAATTAAAACACAACCAATTTTCTTCTAGAGTAAAATAACTTATGTATTTTATACAACACTGAATTTTTTCCACATCTCAAAAACACTGAGAGCAATACAACTTTTATTTCACACTGTGAAGTTGCTTCAATGGCTACATTGCAATTGTTTGCATTAGAAACTTTGCATTTCCTCATTCCCAAAATCTGGCTTTTTATGCAACCCCCTAACATATTAGCATTATTATTCTGAATATCACAAAGAGAAAGCTGCCAGTTTCCTGGTAGCACCACTGATGATGCTGACCACTGTGTCTGTATATCTTGGTACACATTCCTACGGCTCCAGTGGCTCTTTTTCAGGGAAGGACATTGTTCTCTGCCCACCTGTTTACACTGCAGTTCTGTGAATAGACAATCTTTCAAACTGTATTTTGATAAAGTCTTTACACTTTTCCAAATGTAAACTTCAGCTTATCCTATTTCAACCGCTTCCTTGATTCTTTAGAAATAAAGAAGCCAAAATGCACAAGCACGGTTTCCTATGAGAAGGAAGCATCTCTAGTTGCCAGCGTGGCTCCTTTACAGGTGACTACCTGAGCCTTGAGAAGTACANCTGAGCCTTGAGAAGTACAAGAAAGAAGTAGTGGAAGCCTGTTTTCTAAATGTCACAAAGTCCAAGACCAGCAGCTTATGAACTATTTATAAGCATAATTTCATCACAAAATTCCCAAATTGTACGTGGAATTATTGGCATCTTTCTATATGCATTTTTAAGATCAACTATCAGAAGAGGGTTTTTTCCTACTTGATAAACTACTCTTACTCTCTCTACTTTTTAAGAAGAATTCAGAGCTAAAAGAAATTCAGATTTGGGTTCAACAATGTTTAACATTGATTCCTCTTGCCTTTATGTGTTTTTGTCTCAGAATTGGAGGCTGTGAAGACAGAAGATTCACCTCAGCTAAAAAAAAAAGGCAATATTGCATGCTAATTGGTATAGCAGTTGTTTACAAAACCTAGTTTAGAAAACACTTTGAGACCAATTACTATACTTCTATTCTTGGATATATCATGAATGCTCAAAGATACTAGAAAGTAGCAACAGCAGCTTTATGATTATTATTACTATGGTAAATACTTGCTCTGAAAAAATAATTAAGAATAATTCCTAGATTCAAATATGTAAGAGAAACTTGAAACAGTAATTACTTTGTTAGGAAAGCTTATTTAACACAATGCATTTCATTTGATATGAATAAAAAGTTGCAGCATAAATTGGACGTTCCTACAACGGAAGTTATTCAAGAAAATAAGTCTGGAACATACCTTTATCTTCTTATCCAATGCATCCAGCCTGAACACTGCTTGAAATGGTCTGCGATCAATAGGACAGGAAGCCTGTGTCTGAAAAAGTATTTTTCTTATTACAAATTTGGTAATGAGCTAAGAGAAGCATTAATTTTCTACACTTTTATTCGCTATTATAGTAGCTTACAGAAGCACACAAAATCCCAACTTGTTAACAGTAAGAATGCATTTGGGCACATTATCCATACACTCAGTATTCTGTTTTATATAAGCAGATTGCTCTTTCAGGAAAAATCTAAAGGAAACAAGAATGTAACCCAGAAGTTGTGTTTAAAAAAGGAAAAACATTTAATGCATTTTACAACAGGTTACCTTCATGTTCTGGTTTTTAATTCCTTTCAGGTGACTGATTTTATACCAATGTGTCCTGTCTTTGGCTGGGATAAAGCTAATTTTTCATAGTAGCTG
>WEZZ01003467.1:2440-25736 GCA_013400585.1 Chloropsis cyanopogon
TTCTGTTTTCAATATTCATTGATTTATTAACCCCCACAGATTATTTTGAGAACCATGATTCCAGACAAATTAACAAGAGACCGCTGGAAGGGTTCCAAGTTCTAACAAATCTTACTCTGTATGTTAATTATCGGTTTATTTTAATCCATTATAAAACTACATTAGTCTCCATCTTAATATTATAGATAATGCAAAGCTCTATAGATGCGTAGATGATGCAGTAATTAATGTTAACCAAAAATAAATGACCACTCTTTAAAACAGAATGCAGTATTGAGTTTTACCACCAAAACAACTGAATACAAATGTTTGCTTTCCCTCCCTTGGCATATGTTTTGCTGTCTCTATCAGGAAGTGGAGCCAAGGCCAAAGGAAGAGCGTGCATGGAGGTTACCAAGGACCTATCGAGTGTCTTCCCGAACTAATGGCTGCCTGTGAAGGAAAAGAGAATGTTTTTGCTTCCATTGTGGACAGTGAGTTGCAAGCAGCACACATTTCACAGGTAACACTTTCTATTTGTGACCATTATCATTGTGATTTGAAAGGAAGAGTAGTTAGACAAAGAAATACTCTCCTTCAGTAAATACAACATGACATTCTGTATAAAAGTGCAACACATTCATTGCTCTAATTTCAAGGTACTGCTGGCTTTACAAAAGTTCTTCTCTGCCTGTTTTCTTAATATTATTCTCACTTATTCCCTGCTAAGCAGTAACAGGCTCTGGTTTATGGCTGATATTACCACACCTCTCTGCTCTAAAGATGCTTCTCCAGGTCATTCAATCTGCTGAGTGTTATCCACCTTTTCATAGCTCTGCACTAGGAATACATGCATTGCAAATGTCATCATAGCTGGTTTCTGAAGTGGTCTATCAAACACTGTTTTTTCTGAGAATACTCTTAGTAAAAGATCCAGCACTCATTTTCTGTTTGAAACAGAAAAAGGAGATAAAAATTTCATACTTCACAGGGGAGGGGAAAAAAACCACTAGTCCAAGATGTTGAGCTGCTGAAGTCTTGCTTTCAGCTTGATTTTCAAGCCATTCGCAGCAAAGGATAGCTATATTCCATAGCATTCATCACATTCTAAGCCTATTGATTTCAAATAAATGTAGGAAAGATGAAAACTCCAAAAGCTATACTTCAATATTTTTTTTATTTGAATGTTTAAAAGGACAATTTGGCTGTTCAGCTTCAGTTAAACCTTTTGCTGATATGCAAACAGGAAGAAAAGTACTTAAATGTCTATAACAGAAATCTGCATTTGTAACCAAATTAACATCAAAATTTTGAATTAAGAAAATGTATTGATATCAAAAAAGGCTTCCTTTAACAACAGATTTCTAACATAATACACATTGATTTCAGTCCAACTTTCAGATGTGATAAAAAATTAGAACATTGTTATAATTAGTTCAGGGAGAACTCAGAAGTAAACTTACTTAATTTATTTGCATAAATTGCCATTCTGTTATCTTTAAAAGCAAATGCAAATTGGCTCTGTCTGATATGATGATGGTTATTTGGCTCAAAAGTGCTTCAATTTGCGTAGCAATCTGGTGTCGTCTCTGCAGTGAGGCGATCCCAGGTAACATACAAATCCTGAATTATTCCAGAAATTAGTATGTTTAAAGCATCAATTTAAGTGCTAATTGCAGTAGTAATGAGAAAAAGCAGTACTACTGTGAGATTTGCATCTACTGCCCCATCAGTATGCCTGGAACGGCTGCTGACTGGCAGAGGATTTGGCTGCTAATTAAATAATTGTATGCATGGCAGTGTTCTCGTCTGATTCAATAGATGAAGATTAATCCTCAGATAAATATGTTTGGCTGGTATTGAAATGTCTTAGCAGTTTCTTCAAAAATAGCTTGCGTGTATGTGGTGTGTACGTTCACACTGTGAATGACTCTATGCCTCTATATATCTATGTTTGTAAATACAGATGCGTATAAGAGGGAAAAACATAATGTCTTGCCATCATATGAGGAGCAAGTTTCATTTCCATGAGCTGGAAATGGCTATATTGGGCATAGCAAAGCCATGACTGTGTTGTACAGGACATTATAAATGTGGAAGCTTTAGCTTTATACCAATATGTTATATTCCTTGCAGTATTTTTTACAGGAAAAAAAAATAAAAACTTGCACAGAATAAAATAGCTTGCACAGAATTAAACTTCATATTGAGACTGCCTGTTGACTATCTTCATATGTAAAGTCTTTTGGTGCTCACACAGACAGAGGCCAACCAAGAGAAAAATTCTTCAGCATCTATATATTCTATGTTTTCAATAAAGTAAAAATATCAGACTACAGAGTTTAAGCTAAGCCTTCTGGCACCAGACTTGAACAGAACCAAATAAAGTGGTAAATATGCCACTAAATTGCCAAAACCATTCTTTTCCTAAAAAACCTTTTACTTCTCATTCAAAGTATATTGAACCCATATCTTGAAGCTAAAGATTACTTGCAAGAAACTGGTAGAAACAGCTTAAGCTTTACATAAATTTCAGGCAGATGGGGAAAGGAAGAAATGTTACATTTGGAAAGAAGAAAATGCCTTTTAAGCAGATTGGTAATTAATTTTTCAATAGCAGCTCATGAAGCTGTTCATGGATTTGGAATATTAGGCTAGGTCCTGGGGAGACAGATTATTGGCAAAACTACTGATGCTGTTCCCAAAGGTTTGTGAAGAATTTTTCATTTGATTATAATTTGAATCTATGGGCTTGGTAGATGTATGTATATGTGTAGTATATATGTGCATGCATATATTGGATATGTTGGCATGTTTAAAAGGAGGTCATATGTGCTTGTGCCTTCCTAAACAGCAAAAAAACAGTTAAATTGTCAAAAAAATACCTAAGCCACATAGGAGCCTGAGTTTAATTTTACAGAATTTAGTATTATAATTCCAAACCTCAGTGAAAGTTAGGGGAGCTTTAAAAGCTGACAACTTAAATTCAAACTATTTAGACTAACCCCACTCTTTGGTCAAAGCTCTATGTTTCAGTGATTCATTGTGAATCATATTTCTTTAACAGATCTCTTTCAGTTTCTAAGTCACTTAGGCATTAAGCACCTTTTAAAATATTGTGTTGATATTGATGTTTTTGAAAGAGAAAAAAAGAAACTTCAAGATTAAAAATAAATAAATGTTATTTCTACTATATTATTATTATCTACTTTTACTCTGGAAGTATCTGTGTTCCTATAATCTTTTTCTCATTTTCACCTGCTACTACTTGACTTTTTTCCTTAGTGTGAAAAGCATTTCTTCATTTTCCGCACATTGCATGCATGATAAACAGGCAGCCTGCTGTGGATACTGTATCAATGATCAAGGACTTTGCCTTTAATTTTCAAATACACAAGACTTGATAAATCAAGGAATCATAGAATCCTTTAGGTTGGAAAAGACCTTTAAGATCATTAAATACAACTGTCAATAGCCGTCATAGGATGACATATTAAATCTACTTTCTTATCCAATTAGAAAGTTACTCAGAGTTACTTTGGTTTGTTTGTATTATGAAAGCTGCATGACGACATGACAGCCTTTGACAAATAGATCATGTTGGGATTGTATGATATAAACCAGCCCAAGTCATAATCTTCACCAGCCTATGGTGAAGCTAACAAGGTAATGCCACTAAAGGAGTTAATAAATTATTATCTCTGCTGAAATTAAACTTTGTTCTAACATATTTGTGACAGGTCTTGTCCTTTGAGACACATAAAAGCTTTCAAGCTTTTATGTACTTTGATATAAATGATATCTAAAGTATAACCAGAGGTTGTACTTTAGAGGTGATCACCAGGTTGGTTTATATCAGGACACCTCTCCTGATCTCAGCAGAAATGCCCTGTTTATACACACACAGACACACTGGGTCTGTAGATGTCCTACCCTAAGTTTCTTCTACAAAACCTTTACATTCAACATAAAATCATTTTCCAGTTGAGATCTTACTACTCAAGTTGTCATTCAGTGTGATCTGCTGGAGGCAGGTTTAGTAGTGTCATGTGTTAAATGTATCAAAATCCTGGCAACAACAACTTAGTAAAGAATGTCGGTGGTATTTTTTTCACTTTCTTCAAAGTGCTCTTTTTTTCTCCATTTCACTTCAGAGTTGGGAAAAAGAGATGTATTATTTCCTTAAAGTCCTAGCTGTTTAGTTTCTGTTTCAATTTTCCTGTCGTTTCCTAGCTAAGACACCATTAAGAACATTGATGCAATTCATCTGTGTCCCCTGCTTTTACACTGCAGTTCCTGAGCGCTCACAGCTGGCCTTCCCCACCTTCTGCACTGAACAGACACAGCTGTTCATGCAATACACAGAAAAGGAGAGAGAGAAAGAGAGATTAGTTTGTAGCTGAAATCAGTTTTCTCATTTAGTTCAGCCAGGCTCTGGTAATGCAGCCATTTTAATCCAAATAAGCCTGTGCTGCAGCCGAAATGGGCAGTCCTGCCCTCCCTGTGCTGCTTTCACCTCCCCTGACCCAGCTCACCGCACAGCTGCACAAATGCTGTGTCTGCCTCAGGCAAGGAGGTGGGAATGAGCATCTGGGGACGAGGGGAGGAGGAGGAATCCTATCAACCCTCTCACTGACAGTCAAAATGGCCCATAGCCAAGTGGCTATGTGAATGCTCGTGCCAGCAGGGGAGGAGGCTGGACCACTTCTTTCAGTGGCACTGAAGGCTCATGCTTATTCAAAGTCGCAGGATTAGAGAATATGTTGCCACAATCAGCTTTAAGCTGATCTAAGTTCATGCTGTCACCAAAATGATTAGCAAGCTGATCCATCTAGCTGCACAATCCCAGCATGGCAATGCCAACATACCAGGCATGGAGAGGGGCACAGCAAGCTGGTGGGGAGAACGCTGGAGAGAGACAGCACCACCTTTCCTGGGGCAGCGGGACCTTAGGTCTGCTTACCCTGGCTGCTGTATCCTAATCATGTATTGACACACACTATTATTGTCAGTATGACTCCATGTACTATTACTGTCAGTATGACTCGTGGCAATGATGTCTGCAAAAAGCAAACTGAGCTTTCATTAGGCCTGTAGGCCTTCCAGCACAGAAAAAGTAATCAGACACATCAAGCACAATCTAAATGAAAATACATTTTGTTGGAACACTACATGGTTAGACCCATACTTGAAAAATAAAATATGCTTTAGTCTTTTTCCAGATAAAACATTTCTGTTCCATGCTATTGCCCATGTGACTATGCCTACCCTCTTCATTCCCACAAGTTCCCATTTTGGCATCTGATGGCTCTTTTCCAAGACCAATATTCTTATTTCCTTCTTCTTCTTCCCACTCTCTAGCTTTTCATGTGTGCTGATTCCTGTTCTTTTCTGGGGGTGGAGGGGAAGGATGGCAGGGCAGAGGGTGATTCTTGGTCTTTTGGTTTTTTCTTCCAGTGCCATCCTCATCTATCTTTTTCATCCATAGAAAGGCCACAAATGACTGCCTCCATTCCACAAGCAATCCCATTTCTTTTTCCTAACAAATTTCATTGCGTGAACATGCTGATTTTCTTTTTTACTAAATGAAAGCCTACATTGCTCCCTTCCATTTTTGTCACAGCTTCTCAGAGGTACTTTTCCTTGTCTGATAGAGACCAAAATGAGAGAAACATAGGGCTGTATATTCAGGATGCCTTTTTAAGGTTAAGAGAGAGTCATGTTGAGCTACACAGATTGTATCCTCTAACAACAGTTGTCTGCACAAGGATGAGAAAGTGGAGAACCTGTTGCAGTTCAAGAGAGACTGCAGAGACTTAAAATTCCTCAGGAAGCCTCTAAGAAGGAGAATTCATGAGGATCAATGCAAGAAAACCTCAAAAAAAAATAGGGATAACTTTGGATATGCAGTTGAACTTTTGGTTAATTATCTGAACTGATCCTCTGAACTCTCTGAGGTTTGCCTATTGCTAATTAGCACTGCAGTGACTTGTTCTTTATGGATTATGCTAAGGAAGTTTAATTTAAAACTTAATTATACTAGTTTTTAAATGGCTTATAGGGAAAAAATACTTTAATCGGGAGCAGTAAGGATTTTTTTCTGTGTTCAGACATCAGTAATCTTAGTAAGGCATGTGTAACATGCTTGAGGAGTTTCACATTTGTTTTATTTGCTAGGAAGAAAGTAGCATAAGAGGTCAACAAAAAGTATTTTATGCTTATGATTGAGAGTTGTACAATTACATATATTCTAATACACAATAAAATATTATTGATATAGAATAAATATGTAGACTGCACATTGAATTGTTATTTTTAGAGTGACAGTGATTGCATAGATTATCTTGTAATCCATAGGGATCTGTTTTTTCTACAGGCTTGGAATTTCTTGTGCCGTTTGCCAATTCTAAACGTCAGTCTGAGCATTAAGGGCAGTTGGGATGACGCAGTTCAGCCACAGAACGAAGTACCTGTTCCTTCCTTGACAACAGACACACGAGATGACAAGAGATGGATCAAACTGCATGCTGATCAAGAGTATGTGCTCCAAATAAACCTGCACAGAACCCAGATGGGGTACCAGGTAGATGTATTTATCATGTCCTTCCGCGCACAACTGTCCAATAATCCATTTACATTGTCAATGATGCTTTATACAATATAATAGGTTTCTTTATGGTTTAAGTATTATGTAAGTTATAAACACTTTCAAAACCTTTTCAGTATTCATAGTGAAGAAAATTTTTTTTCAGGTTGCAACAGGATAGTAAGTAGGCTCTTAAGGTAAAATCCTAGACCAAGTCAATGAAAAAAAAATCAAACTAATTTATAAGCTTTCCAATTACATTCACAGGTGCTTCCAAACTGCATACCAGACTCACACCTATAAATGTGTTTCTATTGTAACACATCCTCAGGCCTTCACGAGAATATTTTCCTTATATTTTACATCTGATGATTTTTTGAACAGCTCTTTGAACAACTTCCACATACAATTCTTTCCCACTACATTTCACCCACCTACATTTGAGTCCCAGCCCTTTGCCCATTTAAAGCACATCCCATTGCTTCCTGGGCTGGTCAGCTCACTGGGCCCTCAGCAAATCTTGGTGTGCCAAGCCAGAAACTCCAGGAGCTGCACCATTTTCCAACTGCTCTGCCCAGCAGCAGTACCTGGCTGTACCTGTGTGTCAGCTCTGAGGAGAGCTGGACCTGCCTTCACATCAGGCACTGCTGACAAAGGAGCTGTCACTCACTTATCCAGGCCTTTTTCTGTCATTTACATACCATGAAAGGTGTATGGACCACCACGGTTATAATTTTGGTAATTTATTTCTTTAACATTTCAAATAATTAAGAATTATAATTACCAGCATTTTTGTTAGGATGCAAAGAGCTCAAGATAAAAGTGGAGAACAGTTTCAGGTGTTAGTTCTGAGACTCTTAAGACAATTTCATTTTGATAATTGTGGAGATACGTGTGTGCTGTTGAAAATCCTGAAGTTATCTTACATTAGTCAAAAATTATATTTGAAAAGTATTCTTTTTTCTCAAAAGACTTTTTCTTGTGACTAGAGCAGATTCACCATAGTTGCAAGGGGAAACTGTCTTATTTTAGGAACAACAAAGGGCCAGAGCTCATCCATGCATCATTCTTTTTGCTGTGCCAGTTACCGGCAGAGACTTTTCCTAAGCAGAAACCGTGGAAGCGAAAAGAACAGAAGCATTTCATGCAGTGATCACTGTTTTATGAACCTCTCCTAGAATTTGATCCCTCTTTTTGTAAAAAGCAGCTGGATTAAACTGTTCCTAAAGCTTCATTGCTCTGGTGGTGTTTCTTCTTCCATATAAATCTTCAGTAAAACCTTTCCCTCTACAAAATGCAAAATGAATGTTGATTAAGTCTGCATCATTCTGTCTTCAGCTTCCAGCAGTAACGTCACTGTCTTAAAGAATCACTGAAATAATCACTGAAATAATCACTGAAATAATCTTTCCTTTTGCAATATCAAATAAATACTAAGTGTTGGTTTTGTCTTTATATTAATCTTGAACAAAATTTATTAGCTTTATTTAAAGATGCTAGGTTTACAATTAATGCTTCTGTATTTGGAATATAAAATTAGATAAAATTACAGAAAGGGAATAGTATTTCCATTCAAGTTTTAGTAGTTTACAAAATAAGTAAATAATATTATTATATCTCGTAATCTGGATTTTTGTCTTTGGACTGTGATTTTTTATTTTATTTTTTTAACCCTTCTTCTGGAAAGAAATAATACTATTTTAGTCTGGCTAAATTTTAGCCTTACCTAGCAATTGACAGCAATATCGTTTTGAGGTGTTTTTCATTCAAGGAAAAATGTCATTTTGGAAAGGTGATTTATAGTTTTCCTGAGCTGTTTCTTTTCCTCAACAGGGAAAGCAGGACAGTAAAGCAATGGCTCCTCGATTCCCCAAAGTTAAGGATGAAGGATGGTTTTTGATACTGGGAGAAGTTGATAAAAAAGAACTCATCGCCCTGAAAAGAACTGGATATGTCAGAAATCGAAATACTGTTTCCGTTGCTTTTTATACTCCAGAAACTCCTGGAAAGTATGACAAACTCTCAAATTCTCTTAGTTGTTATGTTTTCCAAGTAGTCAAGACCCAATTCCCAAGCTAACAATGCTGCTTTTACTTTTCAGGTGTATCTACACCCTGTATCTCATGAGCGACAGCTACCTTGGCATGGACCAACAGTACGACATTTACCTGAACGTTGTGCCAGCACAAGGCACCACGGAGGGGACTGAGGCCAGGAGCCACCTGGCCCTGAAGTAAGGCTGTCTGGAAAGTGCACTCAGTCAAAAGAACTGGTCCTGCAACTAAGACATCTGGTCATTCTGGGACATCCAAAAATGCATCTGCCTTACTGGAACCAACTTCAAACCTCAAGACAACAGGGAAACCGAAAGTGACTGCTGTATTAACTCTGATGACACCGAGTTAGCCACAGTGGCCTTACTCCTTTATGAAGATTTGTCTTTTCTTGTTTTATCTTTCTTCTCTCAGAAGTCAGCTTGTTAGTTGAATTTTAAAACATCCAAATAAAAGACTGAACAGTACTGTAATTTGCTCAAATTCAGGGCTATCATCTTCATTTTGAAAAGTGTTCTATAGCCTGTCTATTAATAGCATTTAAATAGTCAACTTTTTTAATTTATAGGGGAAAATACAAAATTTGATCTAAGAGCTGCTGAAAATATTGATGGATGTGTTATATTTCATGTTTAATAAAAATATTCCCAGAATGTTTTGCACTGCATTTCTAGGTGTAAACTATGGGAGATGTATTAAAAAAATCCTCTTCATGCATAGTACATTTTGAAAATTATAATCTAAAAAAAAATTTCACAAATTTATATTAATTATATGCGCATTAAATCTAGTTATAAGGGCAAGCTAAATCATAAAAAATATTTCCAGTAGAGTAATGATGCAATTTATGTAGATAATTATTAAAGTTTACTCTTTACATGTATGTACATGCATATACACACACACACATATATATATTACATACTTGCAATTTCCTTAGTGTTTTTTTCTGAATTTTTTAGGACTAAGGCGTATAAAATTGGGTGTCCTGTTTTAGGACTCAGTGCTAAAGTGGGTGATTAACTTCTGTAAATAAGGGGGCATGAGGCTCCAAAAATGGGAGTTTCAACAGGAGGCATGATGAGCAATGAATGGTTCTGCTAGGTAGAAGGAATTCTAAGAAATGCCCAGCTCAGTGATAGTACCTGCAAGGCATAAATCTGAAGGCAGAAGGTAGCAGCATCTATCTTGTGATGAGACTACTCATCCTGAGGCCAGTCCTCAAGAGGATTCAAGATGCTGAGCAAGTACTTGGAGCCAACATACTTAAAGAAACATCAGTGCATCTTCATTCAGATAGGCTAGACCTTAAACTGAATATTAATATTTGCACTTGCTCAGCTTTGCATTGAGCTGATAAGCATTACCTCTCCAAGGGATCATTTTGTTGTCATTTCCATTGTATTTCACCAGATGAAAGAATACAGCAGAGTTATTACCAGAAGCTTTCCAGGAAAAAAATTACATTGGTGATGCTGCACCTACACAGAATCACAGCATGGCTGATTTTGAGAGGGGCCTCTAGAGGCCATCTGGTCTAGCCCCTTTCCTCAGGCAGGGCCAGCTAGAGCTGGTTGCCCAGGACCACATCTCCAAATATGGAGACTCCACTACATCCCTGGATCACCTGTGCCAGAGTTTGCTCACCCTCACAGTTAAGAAAAGGAATTTCTTGCAGTTCAAGAGGGACCCTTCAGGTGTATCTATTGCCTCTGGTCCTGTCATGAGGCATCACTGAAAAGATTCTGGCTGTGTCCTTATCAACGTCTTCCATTCAGACACCCACTGACAAGATTTCCCTGAGCCTTCTCCAGGCTCAACAGTCCCACCTCTCTCATCCTTTCCTCATGAGAGAGAGGATCCAGCCCTTTCATCATCAATTTTGTGGCCTTTTGCTGGACTCTCTCTTACAATTCCATGTCTCTGCCCCAAACCAGACACCGTGCTCCACTAGTGTGGCCTCAGCAATGCTGATCACCTCTTGACCTGCTGGCAACACCATGCTGCAGCAAGCAGAAGGCTGGCTGATTTCAAAGGTTCAGTAGTTAACCAGTAATTTATTTCATATCTGGCACCTTTAAATTGTGGGAAGCGGTTTTTAAATTATCAATTCTGTACTTGAGTGTATGCTTCCCCTGATCATATTGAAAATGTTTTATTTCATTATTATAGGTAATATATATAAATATATAGAAATGTACCTAAGAATGTGGGATGATAATGGAAAAAATTGTCACTACATTTAGAAATGGATAGATGATACAACAGCCACTTTTGCCAGTTAGACTATATCAATGTAATATGGTGTTGTGTCGCAGAAGAAACAGATTTTTTTCAAATTGTTAGGCAATAGTTTGGTTACTGACACATTGTGTTAGTCCATTTTTAAGAGAATTGTTTCATCTAATTTGGAAGTTTAAATTTTCACAGAAATTAAGTCCTTTCTTTGGAAAGCTTGGCTGAAACAATACATTGTCCCTCTAACAATTTTAATTAATTAAGAAAAAGAACTATGCCACACTCAAGCATACCAACATAGTGAGGCTAGTTCTTGTTGCTTTGTAAATGCACATCACAGAAAGTCTAACTGCAGAGTAGCAGACAATAGCTTCAGTATTCAGTATTAATCAATTAAAGAGTTTCTGTAATGTCATTTGTGCCATCTGTACTTTGGTTTGGAAATACTGTATTTCCTAGCATATTGTTTTTAGAAATAGTTTGGTGACATTTCTAAATAACATATTTGAAGCATTTTTGGTTTTTTTAACGAAAGTATTGGATTCATGACAATAAAGTCTAAAGTAATACAGAATTAGTTTAAGCAAATTGATTAGAATCAGTATTTAGCTGAAAAATCTGAGAGAAAGAATTCTGATACATTTGTAACAGCTGCTTAGAAGGAACAATGAATGTGTTCAATCCAGTGATATCTTATGGTGAAAAGTGAGAATAGCTGTCTAACAAAAGTATGAATACCAAACAGAATTTAAAAAATAGTAATAATAATAAATAAAAATACTTCAGTGATGTAATAATCACCTTTATGGATAAATGAAAGAAACAGCATTTACAGAAATTTTCAAGGTTGAGTTGCTCATTCCAGTTTGCAAGTAGGTTTTTATTTTTACTGTCCCCTTCCCCTTATAGGAGCAGCTTTTGTCAGTGCATGCCTGTTCTGGTATGAGACTTCTTCCAAAACTTGGAAAACAACAAAAAACAGGCACATCTTGTACATCAAGACATATTTAAGTCTGCCTCTGTGACTTCATCCTTTCCCATTATTCCTGTCCTAGTCTGATAACAGCATCACAGCAGTGCCCAGCAGGAGCTAGAGGAGGTTTGGGTATGTACCACCATGCCCCATCTCTCCTGAAGGAGCTCTTGTAACACAGTCTGTTGTTTAGAACCTTACCTAAGATTTCAGCTCTAGCCCAGGTACTGAATGTATCAGTGGCAACATGAAGCCATCTTCACTACTGCAGGTCTTTTTCTGTTGTAAATTGAATCTTTGAAGGCCCAGATCTTACCCAGATGAATTCAGGGGTTTATGCTAATGGCCCAAAATTCCTCTTGTCATTGCTTCTAGAGACCATCTCCAGATGGTCATCCTGAAGATAACCTCATGAAGACTCTTATCAGCCTTCACCCTAGAGCCTAGTACAAGACTTGAATGCTCACAGAATGGGATGCATTTAAAAAGTAATGTAAGTTTTGTAATTCAAATTTTCTAGTTCTGGGGGGCATGCTTAAAGAGAAGAAAATATGCCATGTGTCTCTGCTCTTACTCATTGCAGCCTGAGTCGAAATTCCTGTGTTCCTCCCTCAGTCAAGAAAAAGAGGCTATGGTATTTTTTAAGACAGTTTGATTACTACTCCAGGAGGCATCAGTCCTCTATGAAGAGGCTTATTTACAGACAGTGGTTTTTGAATCATCACTCTCCTGTCTTGCCCCCACCCCTCCCATGTAAGGCAAACTTCTCTTTACGTCCTTCCACTACCTCTAAACCCTACAACCTCACCTCTTCAGAGACATTATCCGTATTAGTGGCAGTAAATTATCACAGAAGTAATTATTTAAGATCACCTTTCTATGATGTGCAATGGACACTATTGTAGCCTAAGTAATAAGTACTGAAACAGAGAAAAGTAAGGCAACCCAAGCAAACTGTATATATTTTTTCCACAACCTAAAGGTCTCCAGCTAAATTGCACATTTTGGCCTTGGTTTAGTTGCTTACATGCAAAGATCTAGTGCCATTTAATGTGAAATATCTCATCTGGCCTCTACATTGAGCTCCAGAAGAATACACCCCAACTGCAGAGGGTGTGAAATGCAGTGCTGTTATATCTGTCACCTTCTGTGGATGTCTCAAGTAACCCAAGTAATCTGAAGTAGCCTTTGATGCCTACATTCAGGTAAGCACATTGACTCCCTGTCACTTGTTTAGTCATGTTTGCAATTCAATTGCTTAACTGCATCTAATGAAATTTAAAATAAACAAAAGATATTTTGGTTGCCACTCCAGAAGACAGGAAGTCTTTCACAGGTCATGTGTGACTTCTGTCTTCCCCATGTCACAGGATCCCAGTAGCATGAGATGGATGCTTAGATATTCAATCTTAATTAGCTGATCAAGCCCATGCTATTTTGCAAGTGTTCTAAATTCTCTCTTCCAAGCTATTTTATAAGAAGGAGAATTCTTCTTCATGAGAAGAAATATTTTCTGACAAAAGGTTTGGATGGCATAGGATGCCCAAACAGACAGGTGAGCTACAGAATGGTGAGTAGGGCTTCTGCTGAGAGCTGTCTATTTCTACTTGTATACTATGTCTTTTCTATCAGCTATATCTGACTCCCACCTGCCTTTCTAAAAATGTATCTTGTTAAATGTCATGTCTTCTCAGACTACAGTGCACTTCAGCAGGTGGTGCCAAGACTAACACTCACAGAATTTTTGACACATTTTTCTGAAGTGATTTGCAAAAAAGCTCTAGACTGAAAAAACCAAGTTTGCTACTGATGTCATACGTTGGTAGCAGTAAGAGGTTAGCTGCTCTCACATGCAGTGTGTGAAAGGAAATTCTATATTAAAGGAACTGTTCTGGAAAGCAGTTGTAATGTTTGGACTAAATAAGTCTCTTCATAAATAATTCCTAGCTCTATAGTAAGGGATCCTCAACAGTGATTACTCCATCCTGCAATTGAATATGTTTACAATATGTTTTGTCCTTAGATCTTCTAATAAGCTCCATACTGCATCAATGGAATTTGAATCCAGGACTCTCCAAGTCTTTCTTCTGCGTCTCTATTTCTAGAAAACCACAACTTTCTCTTAATATTTCTCCTCAAAAATAAGGAGCATTAAGTCTTCACTAAGGCCATGCATTAGGCTTCACTGCTGCTCTTCTCCTTCAGCTTAGTGTTGTTCTACCAAGACTCTCAATAAAAATGTGCATTTGAATATGGAGGGGAAAGGAAAGTAAACAACTTTTGCTATTATTCATCTGCTAGCAAACCCATGAAATAAAGAATGAAAAGTGTTCTGGGATGAATATTATCATTCCAAATAATAAGATTCCCACTAATTGTAATGATAGCAGAGATGAATTGGACATTTTTTTTAAAATCACACTCTCAATAACATGATACATGTACAAATAGTTACAGAGCTATTAACTACTGGTAGAAAAGGAAGTCAAGACATATCACAATCCTCTTCTACTGCACTCTAAATCTCTACATGAAATGTGATGAACCACATTCTTCACACAGTAGCAAATTTGCACCTTGGATTGGAAATAATGAGTTTATATTGGGCAGTGCTAATGTGGGAAAATTAGGCTTACGTTCTTGACAGCAGTACTTTCTCCTAGCTAACAGGACGAAATTGCTTCAGATGCCAATAACACATGGTGAGTCCCCATCATGTATTTTTCAGCAAATCCAACTAATTAGGAACTAATTACTGATTGTGGTAGCACAGTAAGATCAGGTTCTGATAAACTTTCACCTTTGTAGCTGTGATGATTCTGCAATTAAGCCTTATTTTATTTTCTCAAATGCTAACTATGTCTAAAGGGAGAGCTGGGAAAAACATCAAGATGATTCTGTCACCTCCATAAAAAGACATTTTCACTCACCCATGCCAAAAGAAGATTAATCCCCCTTTTTTTTTTTCTTTTTTCCCCCTATTTAAAGTACAACTCTACAAAGCTAAACTGAGTGACTATTTAACAGTTTACCCCAGTTATGGGATGTTCCTGTTTCCTTGACATGCTTCTTCTGTGTCCCATCCCACCCTCCACTTCCCTCCTCACAGAGTCTCCCATGTTGCCCTTGCATTAAGCATTCCAGGATAGGACCTTCATGGAAATTTCATTCTCTGGTTATAGAACACAGCAGAGAGGAAGTACTGGTCCATGATTAGGTTCTGGAAAGCTGCAATCTACAAATAACCTCATAAGGGTTAAACTCAAAATTAGACACAATGTTACTTCAAGCATTTATTGAGCAAATAAGACAGGTGCAAAATATGCATCACAGTTTACTGTATGATTGAGGCAAATGCCAGTTTAATTTTAGATTTTAATTATATGTGACTTTATTCAAAGAGGGAATGAGCTAATCTGGGAAAAGAGGAACATGGAGATTTCTCAGTTCTCCTTGTTAGTGAAATGCTCACAGCTGACAAAAATGAAATAGTTGTAGACCATATCCACACATATGATACAGATCTGGTCAAGTAAAAGTCCTGCCTTTGTGCCTCTCATACATGTTCATTTGACTCTTATGTGCAAACACGGACAATACCTTTCAGCCTCCTCCTCAAAGAGAGGATGGCCTCCACTGTTTACATACAATAGTATATGCATCAGAAGGCTTCACAAAGACATCTTAGCAGAAGGTTAAAAGTTGCAAGACATACAGCATTAGGACTTGGCTTTCCCCCAGTTATGTATTATTGCAGTGCCATCTTTTGCAATGCTCCGCAGCAATGCAGAAGAAATCACAACTAGGTAAAGTCTTTGAAGCTCAGGAACACTCTGAGAGGCTGGCTCTACACATTCAGTTCTCTTTCTGTGTGCTTTATAGGAGGCGAGCAGTCAGGTGCAAGGTCCTGGGTGTTGCAACGCCACCACAGAATTTACAGAGGAAGTTCACGCCCCCTCCTGAACCTACAGATCCTACAGGAGGGGAGGACTATGTCAGCCTTCCAGGTCATGCTTCAGCTTCCTTCCCTGGCAAGGCAGTATGCCCAGAGGGGTGCTCTGATGCACTGTTTTGGGAATGGGAGCTGACATTTCTATTCCCAGCTTTAAGGCACTTCAAATAACTGAACAGTGTCCCAGCTTTTCTAAGGACCAGGATCTTCAGGGAATGCTGACCTTGGAAGACCAATCCCTTTAATAAATAAGAGTGTTCTTTTAGAATGGGTCCAGATGGATTGCTAGAATATTCTATTCTTCATAAACATGGAAAAATAAAGGAGAAATCTCAACATGAGGATAATCACGAGAAACCCAAATGCTTTGTTTCTTCATTTTAACAACATGTAGTGCCTACCTAGTTGTCTGAAAGTCTTGGGGAAACAGCTGGATTAATTTAATTCTGTCAGTGAAAACCTTTTGGGAAATATGGGTGCTTCTCAGGAAATGAACAGAACCTGGAAAGAAATCCCAACATTAAGCAACCAAAAAACACACTGAAGTTTCTTTTCTCTTGGTGCATTGCCCTTTGTGCTTCAGAGACTGTAGGATGAAATACATTCCCAACATATATTATTAGTAGATTAAATTTAGTTTCTGCTATTGCTTTCAAAGGATTTGGTGAATAGACAGCAGCATTAGTATTATCTAATCCTTCACTCAAACCTAGGACTCAAAGATTAACAGCTGCAGATTTTATAACACTTCTAATTCAGGGATAAATTGTATTTTCTTGAATTGGATGGGTAGGTAATGTCCTAAAGTTATTTAATTCTTAGGAACCATTGACTTTACAGGAACAGACTAAAAACTTATGACCATGAAAAGATGAAATTAGATGAAAAAAAATACCCCTGATGAGAAAAACAGGATAAGAATCTCCTTTTCAAGGAGGGACAAAGCTTTGAGTCCTGCAGATAGGGCTGCTGTGAGGCAATAGTTCTGTTTGGTTTTATTCTATTATCTCATCTGCTTTCATTACACCAAATAATTTTGCATGATGGCACAGCTTCCACAAAAGCATCCTGTAGTATTTACCTGGTGATTGGGGCACACTAGGGGGAAATGTGTTCAGAAAAGAGAAGAAAAAAACGATGGAAGGAATTTTGTATGGGAACAGATGGGATGGTGGAATGCAGCCAATTTTTAAATAAGAAAGCACGAGCCCTATGCCTCATTCTGAAAGACAGCAAGCCTCTATTTTTCAGGGGAAGTTTCCAAGTAACATTCTAAACAGGCAAGCATATGTCTGTTAGTCTTAGGCAACATACCAAAGGTAAGTTAAGTTTCTGTGTTCCATCTCTGTGCTATGCTTCCCTCTTTGTATGCAGTCATCCAGTCTATTTTAAGACACCAAATTTTACATATTCACCAGTTAGGGGAATTTAAGCACTTCACATCTTGAATTCTGTTCTAGGTGCATTCAGGGTGAGACTCTTGCTATTTCAAAAGCCTTTCTTAGCTATATCCCTGAAAGTGTATAGTTTTAATTTTATAAACTGCATGTACTCTTCATTTTGCACAACTGCACTTGGAACTCTCATATTATATCACACCAACTTGATGTTAACTGGTCTACATTTAAAAATTATCCATTTCCTTGCATTTGGAAGTATAGCATGTGACATTATTAAAATAGAGTCAGTTATGTCAACATTTCTGAGGGAAGGAAGAATAAATTAATGGCAGGATTTTCTATGTGTCTATATAATATACATAAATATTTTAGGAACATGAACGTGTTATTTACTAATATGAAAATAACAAGCCATTGAAGTCAGCAGTTACTGATGCTACTGCTACTGAAGGAGGGCAAGAACCCATCAAAACTAACTTTCAGAAGGAAATATTGCTTTGATCTTTTGAAAGAGCAAAAAGGATTAATGCCTGGAATCAGATCTCTGCCTATGCATAACTGGAGAAGACAAACTTTTAAACTTCATATCTATACTTACACCCTTTTATTTTCCTACAATTGAACAGTCAATAATAAATAAGAGAAACAACAATACTTTGTCCACAATCATGATTTGATTCTTTTATCTGCCACTTATATTTCCATGTTAGAATACCAGTCCAGCTCAGATCACCAATGCAAAATTGTTCTCCCCTCCCCAAACCACAAATCTTAAGACTGTGAGATACAGCAATGTAAGGAGGTACAGAAAGAAGGATAAATCAAATAATTCCCTGTTTGAAATTTCTATTTTTACTAATTGTTCTTCCTTTCCCATAACTATGGCCTCTGTTCTATTTTAGCCTTCACCTCACCTCCATTTCAATTTCCCAATCTAATACTGCTTTTATTTTATTTACATCCTTCTTTATTTTGTCTGTTTTGTACTTACTTCTCTCGTGTAGGTAAAAATAAAGACATACACCTAAACAATTTAAAAAATTATTTTCTTACTGCTGTCACTTCTCCGAACACCTTTCTCTGGGCTTTCTGTATTTTTCATTTCTATGCCTTTATCATCAAATTGGTTCCTAAAGTACGACTGTAGCCTTACCTTTTTTTTTTTTTTTAATCACATTTACTTTATGATCAGTTATAACCCTTCTGAGAGTAGTTTGGTTTTGATCCAAGTGCTAGTCGCAAATACCTTTGTGCCAGATCAGGGTCTCTGTTCAAGGAAGTCTATGCCAGCATTTAATTGTAAGTTACACTAAAAGATTAGCTAAATCAAGACACATTTTCTGCCTATCCATTTAGTATATTTGCTGATCAATAATCCCTGTTTTGAATGATTACTGTATGTTTTAGACCTATCTTATCTCTATGGACAGGAAGCACTCCTTGGGCAAAAATTAAATGGTCTTAGACATCTTCAAAAGGTAGCAATATTTTAATACAGATGCTACCAATAACACTTAGCAATAGGATTAGACTACTCCAGATACTTTCATTTTTCCCATTTTGGCCATCATTCACTTCTGCACCTTAGAACACCCTCTGTGATTGCACTTGTCCCTGGCCAAACAATCACAAAACCAGAAGGGCTGTTTTTCAGCCACACTTTCTTTGTTCTTTAACTCATACAAAAAAAAAGAGATAAACAACACAAACCTGAATCAGCTTTCATTTGACCACAGGAGACACATACTATTTTTCCAAGCCTAGGCTCTTCTACCATCTGAGACCCTCAAGCAACAGCTGGCTGAGAAAACAGCCAGGCCACAAAGCATCTACAGAATTCTTCATCTCCAGGGTTAATTTCAGCTAATGTTCCCTCAGTCATGAAGTAGTACTGAAACAGTCAAAGGCAAAGGTTGCTTATCATGTGACAGTTTAAGAACAGATTTCTTTCAATTTAGGTATAAAATAGCAGGTACAAATATTCCACACTCAAACAACAGCAGTTGTCAGGCCCCACACATGCACTAGATTGGATCATGGCAGAGAGGGAAATAAATCCACATTCTTCAGATCATAAATCAGTCAAACCGGCTGACAGGATGCCCACAGGACTGGGTTATTCTCCAGCTGCCCCATGATGAGATTCCCCTGGTGCATTCAGCACTGTGAGAACCAAGATGCTGTTCTGATTCAGTTGGATCTTCTTGTATTATGCTTCAAACTGTTGAATATGGATATCTCATAATGTAAAAACGTACACAGTTCCAGTATTCTGTTCCCATAAAGCTCTTCCCTTGACAGATGAGCCCCTTTACCAGCAAATATTTTATTTCTGAAATAATTTTTAAAAAATTAAATCCATTTCAAAACAACTTGCCTGAGCACACATTCGAGGAAGACAAACTCATAATATTTCATGCTTATTTTTGGATGTATATAAAAAAAACACCACCCTACTGGTATTTTGCTTTAAAATAAGGGGAAAACCCTATAAAAAGATCAGATCTGGGGTACAAGATAACACAGACAATTTCCAACATAAATGCTAGTTATTAGGTGTCATGTAGAGTCAGGAGTTGCCATGGAATCCATTTGCTTCTAAACCAGCTCCTCCTGCTGGAATACTTTCTCATTATTATTTCTTTCAGTAGCACAAAAGGAGCTGGTTTATAGCAGAAATGTTACTTTAGTGTAAAGTTTCTACTGTGTCTGCAATAAGACATGAAATTAAAATCTAAATTTAAAGCTGTATTTCTGTTTCAAGTGTAAAGCTACGTTACTGTGGTCAGAAAAACTAAGTCATTGTAGACTTTTTATAGATTCAGTAAAGCAGAGAAAACAAATTTTAACTAAAGCTTTCCTTTCAGCTGTCTTCCCATAAGTGAAAATAAGTGTCATATCTGAAGTCTACTGTTTACATTTTTGCTACATTATTCTTCCATTATGCTTAACTTCTAACATTTTCATACTGGTTATTGTATGCAACAGCAGCCTCGTTACCAGCTTAATTACTGATGTCCTGGGATACAGAACAGTGTGTGCATGCTGGACACGGGGTTTATTAGGCCAATGAACTCACTTGTTGTGATGTCTGTTTCAATAGATTTCAAAAGAAAAAAAATGTGATCATGCCTTCAAACTCTTGACACGCCAATTATTGGGTTTCAATTCTTTTGTATACAATATACTGCAGTGAGGCTGGAGGACAATACTGGAAAGCAACCAGCAATATTGGAAAACTATGCCAGTGATTTGTAGCTTGGCATGTTAATACTTATTATTAATATTATTGTTTACTATAGACATTGACTAGCATTGCATCTGGAAGCCCTAAACAGAAATAAGATCCTATTGTGATCGGCACTGTATGGAGATACACACAGCCCTTGCCTCCAAGAGCTTATATTGTATGGTCCCGGCCTTGTAAACTGATCTGGGCAGGATCATTCTTGCACCCCTGTGGAGCCCCCCAGCCCTCCAAGGCGGTCAGACTTCCTGCATAATCTTCCTATATGGAAAATGGCAGGCAAGCTCTGGGTGTGGGGAGCCTTTGCCCTCTAATCTGTTCCACTCCCACCCTTTAGCAGTTGAACTATACCTGAACTTAGACAAGTCAAACATCTCATGGAACTTTGGGCGCTTATTCACATCTCTCCAACTCAAAACATGTGCTCCATCTAGGGAATAAAAGGAAGTTCTGTACCATGCCACAGCCTTCCTTCTCCAACCCTGTGTTTTCTAAGGTCCCATATCTGCAGACAAGCTCATGGAGAGGGCTGTGGCATCTCTCAGGAAGGTCCCCAAAGTGCAACAGTTTCTGAGATGGGCACTACCCTTAGAAAATCAAAAGAATACAAACAAGCCAACTAGAGACAGAAAATCCTTTGCCCCAGAGGGAAAGCAGAAGGGCCATTGCAGCCCTCTAATGAATAGAAGCAGCCCAATGTCAGTAAACAACAAGGGCTGGGCTGTGGGGCAGGGATAGGGAACCACAAGCCAAGTGTGACAGCCAGGACATTCCTCACAAGCCAGGGCCCACCCCACATTACCTGAATGAGAGCAGTAGGGCTGGCACAGGGGTGGCAGCCAGGCTAAGGCCAGAGCCAAAGTCATCAAGCGCGGCCACAGTAGCAAGGCAGGTCCAAGGTCAAGGTGGGAAGTCAGTCTGTGGGTCAGGGTGCAGAACAGCACAGTGCCTAGTGAGGCACCATAGCTGCAGGGGCCCTGGGCACAGAAACCCCAACGGCCTGGCTCAGGCAAGCACTGAGGGCACAGCAGGGAGCTGCCAGGTGAGGCTGGTCAGGGCTGTTAAGGCTCATTGTTGCACTCAGGGACCTGACACCCAGACTCCTCCTCACCTCCACTATGTCTGCTCTGACACGTGGGTGGGTTGTGCCATACACCAGGAGCATTTTGTGCTGAAGCCAAAATTAAAACCTGACTCCAGTATATCCTAAGGCTTTGGCACATTTCAAAAATGTGTCATTAACATCACTAAGCTATTGCCAGACCAAAGAAATGCTAATTCTTTTTTCATCTACCAGCTAAGTCTTATAGTAATTACACAGAACAAGCAAGCACTGAAACTTCGTCCAGCTGCAAGTCGTGGACACTCCTCCAGAGAGGTGCTGTGGGGAAACTGTCCCTTGAATAGGCTCTAGCTTCAGCTGGGTACATCCAGCCATCACATGTAAATGGAGCCTCACTATCAGTGAATAATAGTCAGAAATCAGGCTTTAGACAAAACATCTCAACAGTGAGGCAAAACCTAAATAAAAAAAAATATTAATCACAGGCATATGCCAAGCCTTGGGAACACCCTCATCCCTCAGCAACAGATTTAGCATAGTCCGAAACAATCTGTAAGCTGGACTCATGCTTACAAGTCTGGGGCTGTTTCCCTATGCCCCACCCAATGTACGCAATTGATCCCACAGTGTTTTACTCAAAAACATCATCTCCTCCACATTATTTCTGAAGGCATCAATTCACCACATGGGGAATGCAGAGGATAGTGACAGGCTTGCAGAATGACCAAATAACTCAGAAAAGAGAGGTTGTTCCCAGCTTAGCATGCAATGCTCATAAAAACGATTAAATTTGCAACCACAAACGGGTATGAGACTAAAACAAGAAAAGATCCTGTTAAAACCCATGCAGGGAGTGCTCCCCACCTTGCCTTTCAACAAAGCTATAAGCACCATAATGATTAGGATATACACCAAGTGGAACAGGCACCAGCTCCAGAGCTGTCAGGCAGCCTTGCACTCTGCATCCCTCCTTTTTTGGTCTGATCAAACCTATCCTCTGAGGCAATAGGAGGCTGAAGACAAGAGTTTCAGAGCAACAGAGGGGGGTGGTTCCTCTTGCTATTGATTTCATCTGAAACGGGCATGTGTTATTTCAAAGCGAAGTGTGTCCTCAAGGCGGGTTAAGCTGCTCTCCTCCATTGAAACAAAGCAGTGATACAAGTCTATTTGTGACCTGTTAATTATCAGGTTGATAGTAAGAACAGACTGTGGAACGGATCCCACTATTTTAAGCATTATTCTTTGGGGTGCTGAAATTTAAACAGGCTTCTGCTGACAGATTCCCCCCCGACTAATGAAATAACTTCTTTGCTAATCAAAGCCAGGCCTTGGGAAAAGAGGTTTCAGTGATAGCCAGGGTATAGAGGAAGCCTGACACAGCTCCAGCTCCACCAGCGTACATGAACAAGTGCAGGTCTCACGCTGTTCCAGGGGCCCGGGGCAGCCCACCCTCCCGAGGAGGGCTCCCCTGCCATGAGGCAGCTCCCCTGGCTTGCCTGCAGTCGGCCTGTACCTGGGCAAAGCCCCCGCAAGGACGGTCCGGGCTGGGACTGGGACAGTGAAAGCCAACGTGGCACACTAAAACACATAAAACAGCGCGAAAAGGATGTTTCCTCCCCATCGCCTCCCGCAAAGCTCAGACCCCCTCTCCTTTAGGCGTTAGGAGGGCTGATTCGACCCCAGGCAGGTGAAACCACAAACTTGAGGGAGGGGAGACAAGCGCCGGTGGTCGGCAATGTGCGGGGCCCTCTCCCGGCCTCGCCGGGCTCCATGCGGGTGCGGGGACAGCGTCTGGGGTGGCAGG
>WEZZ01003476.1:0-10812 GCA_013400585.1 Chloropsis cyanopogon
TCATGCGTTCCAGCAAAAAGATGCCTGTGGTGACCCGATGCTAATTTGATCCTGAGAAACTCTGGAATAATTGGCTCAGAACAGCACAGTTAACTATTTAATGCCTGACAGTCTACTCCCATACTCTTATACTAAATATATGAATTGCTGTGTTCCACAGCAGTCTTCTTGGCATCACAAAAAACTACTACTTGAATCACTGGATCACTCATTAATAAGATTCTGCAGGACTGAAAGCACTTGCGCTCTGATTAAAAAACTACCAAAACACAGTAAGAGATATATCTAACTTTTAACTCATCTAAAGACTATTACTTGGAAATTTGCTGAGCATACACTTAAAATGTCAGATATTTCTATGGAGTTTTTTTTTCCCTGCAAAGAGAACTGACTATTAAAATATTTGTAAGGAATTTAATAGGAATATAGTATTTTGAAAACTTTGGGAATTAAAAAACTCACATAAAGTAGTACTGATATTAATTTGAAAGCAGGATGAATCAAGAAGGTGACTATGGCTTAATATGTAGGGGAAACTTCTGTTTAAGTGTTTCTGACAAGGAAAACCATAGTCTTAGATCTGAGAAGGTGACAGAGGTCGAGTTTAACTTATATGTTCACAACAGTGATCTCTGATATCATTTTACTGAGATTTTCTGTCCCTTTTCCCTTCCCTCCCCTGCCCTGCCCTTTCCTTCCTCTGAGACTTTGCCCTTTATCATGGTATTCCCATGAGATGCACGAGAAATATTTTATTACTAGCTAAAAAAAACCATAAATAACTGAATCTCTACACAAGTTCAAGTGGTAATTGCATAATGGCAAATTTAAGGACACCCATTTTGCAGGGTTTCTGCTCTCAGCACTGTGTGAGGCAAAGTGCAGCAGAGTGCAGCCGTTCTTGCTGGCTGCACAATTTATGACCCTGTAGCCAGCGGATACACACCAGAGCTGCACCAGAGCTTAGTCACAATCAAAAGAAAACAAAACAAAACAACAAAAGAAGAAGGAATAAACTGAAAATAACCTAAGGATCAGAGATGACAAGCAACTGAACGTGAAGCCCTGCTGTAATTCCGTACCTAAAGAGCTCGTTCAGTCGGTGGATTTATAAGTAGAAAACTACCTTCTAACTACAGGGACTTGATTTTACCATTGGCAGCAGTAAGATGTAAACTTGGCTACTTTGTACAGTTCTGAGGTCCTTCATTTTAAAAGGATTTGGGGAAGTTGAATGATTATAGGCAAGGACCACAAAAATGATTTAAAGGACAAACAGTTGCAGCTCTAGAGCTACTTAGCTTTTCAGAAAGTATCCTGAAAGGTGATTACAGCATTTAATTCCCAAGAGAAGCGGTAAGCTCCTGACTTTTTGTTGTTGCCAAACCATACCTTGATGCCTTCCCTGCTGAACAATATATTTTAGACCAATACAGGTTTTTGGGCTCAGGAGAGAAAAAAGTAAGTGAAAATTGATGTAATAGGTTGTGCTACAACCTATTTTATGGTGATTGCTGCTAACCTAAAGGTTTCCAAATCTTAGGAAATAATACAGTTAATAAGATAAAATACAGTCACAGGAGTATGAAAAGTTGGAGAACTGCTACAGCATTGGCCATTTTTCTATAAGTTAGATACAATCTTGAGTACAAGGCGCCTAGACTGATCTTGTAATAACAGCATATTCAGCATTGTTACATCTCAGAAGATCATTAAATCCAAGTGTTTGGAATGTTTTGACACTTTTTTTTCCTCCTGCTGAGTGCATTATGGGAAAAAATCAGATTTGCATGATACTTTTGGAGCCTTTAATTATTTTGCCTAAATTTTGACAAGAGATTCAGAGACATCAGGTCAAAATTTTCTAGATAAGTGATTAAGGTCTCCTTAAATGCCAATTAAAGTGTTTCCAGTACTAGTTCAATAGCTTCTCATTTCAACCTTCTGCCTCTTTTCTACTTGGCAATAGTTTAAAACAGAAAGAAAATAACAGCTGTAAAAATCAGACTGAAAGAAAAAATGGGTTCTAATATTTTCTTTAAAAATTTGTCTTTGCTACATAACTTTGAAGGAAGAACTGTAAAATGTTGCTCTACAACTAACAGCTCTCTTCACCACAACACAATGGAGCAGTAAATCACCAAAACAGAGAAGCAGACTTTTAGTTTGTGTGGTTTTCTTTTGGGTTTATGGGTTTTCTTTTAGTAAAAGGTTAATTCTTTTCTTCTGTATACACTCAGGAGAGTTCACTATATTAATGGGTACGTTAATATATTAGGAGATGGAATCAGTATTTTCTCCACTACACTGGGCTGGATATTCCTAAATAGTTGAGCCAGGTGCACAGCCTAGATTTGTGTTACAGGTTCATGTCTCACTCATGTCCTTGCTCAGCTTTGAGGCAAGACCAAGGTACATGGCTTTTTCTTGTCACCACATTCCTGACGTAGGGGAGGAGGTGACAAGAGGGGGTTGGCCAAGTGTCCAATCCGTGCACACACACTACAATAGCCAGGGTGTAGCCAGGGTGACATAAACTCCACTGGAGAAGGTCACAGATATTGAATTAGCAAATTCTTGAATAATATCCATTCATGGCTTCCAACAACTAAGTTAAAAAATAGAAGATAAAAAAAGCATTCCTGCTAACTGTGCTGTCAAAGAGTTTTAGAAATTAGGAGATGTGCAAAGAAAAATTGGTTCTTAAGCTTTTTTTTTTTTTTCTTAATCTTCAGGAATCCTGCATCTAATGTTCCTGTGGGTAAGGCCACCAAGAAGCACAAGTCACTATCATCCATTCATGGAATCTATCTCTGTTATGAAATACTTCTCCACACTTGTGCTAATTCCTTCTGAGATAATAGCAGCAGATAAAGTTATTGCTGCTCCTTTTTAATTTGAACTCCTTAAAATTATATCATGTAACTGTCAGTAATTGTACTGCAGCAACAATTTTGAAGTAGAGAACCTCAGTGACTTCAATAAACATTAAAAGCCAATAGATCAATAAAACTTGGGCAAAGAGTTGTACCACTCTTCTTACTTACTTTCTGTTTATATCCACAGACCTTCACAGGAGTGATGGACAAGAAGCAAGTCCAGACAATCCTATTGATGTGCTTAGGGCAGCAGGGCCCATGAAGAAGCCCTACAAAGTTGCTCACAGCAATGTTAGGGGCTTCAAATGAATTTCATCAACACAGGGACCAGTAGATCCATTAGAAAAACAAAAAGGCATCTTTTTAGGAGGGAAACATGACTTATTGTTATACAAAGCAATCACCTCTCTTCCCCTTTTTTTGTATATTGTTTTCCTCCTTATCTGACTGCCAGTGCTGTAATGAGTGAAATATGTTCGTGAGATCAGAACTAACCTCCAGGATTATTTTTATGAAGGAACTATATCACTTCAGTTTCTTGGTTACATCAGCGTCAGGATAGTTTTAAGTTGATTCTTTGGAACAGATTTGCTACTTTATGACAATATAATGATTTTATCACTGCTAAATTTTCTCTTGACATTAAAAAAAGAAGACAAAATCAACCACCATGATATTATTCCATCTATTGGTATTTGAAATATCTTATTGGGATAGCTGTCCAAATTTCTTTTCAGAGGCATCACTTTATATTACCTTTGATTCAACCACAGCTGCATTATTAGCATTAGCATTTTCATTATCATTATTCTAATTCTTTGCTGGGTACAACATATGTCTCTGAAAGTCTGAAAAAGTATTTTTGCTGTTTGTACTGTCACTGGAGTTAAGTATTTGTTTGTATTTCTGGTACAGAAAGAAAATAGCAGAAGCGGCTGTTTTCAGATACTTGAGTATAAGAGAGAAAAATTTTACGCTTCTTTTTAGGGGAAAAATTGTTTGCCTTTTCTTGCTATTATTGCGCCGAGGCTGGAAAACAGGTGAGCAGTTTTTGTTTTCTTCAAAGTGTGTGCATCCAAATTCTGGCACTATACATGTTTCCTGAGAGAGCACAGAGGACACATTCCTTGATGTTTGCACTGTGCAAGTGGATTGTTGAGTTTGTTGAGTTTTTTTTTAAATTGCTGACTGTTCTGCACTGCCTGCTGGAAAATCATCTATCCACAGAGTATTCTCCATTCTGATTTCTAGTATTGAAGTGTGTAACAGGTAAGTAAAACCAAACACTCTATCAAGTAGTGACAATGCTGCCATGCCCACAATGATCTCCCATCCTTGAGGGTAAGGGACCATGGACAATGATTACAGGAACTAGGCTGCAGAGGACAAATGTAAAAATGTTTTTAAAACAAGAACCCTTGTTTTAAAACTACCATTTTGGTTATATGGGGTTTGGGGTTTTTTATTTATTTATTATTTTATGTAATATACTCATTCCACAAATTCTTTACTCTTTCTGTTTAAGAGCTAGAGTCTTGCTCCTAGGCACATTCCCTTTCTCCTTCCCTGCAAAGTACATAAAGCCTCCATTCTTGCCAGCCTGCGTTAAACACTGCAACACAATTATCCTCAGTCCCTGGACTGTTATCTCAGGGAATTGAATTAGACTTTCTAGCTTAGAAACATCAAATTATTTACACAAAATATTATAGTTGAAACAGATCCAGTGTAGAGCATTACATGATGATTAGAATAGTATAGATTAAAAAGATAGGTCACAGATTTAAAACAGAACTGAAAGTTGTATCTGATACTGAGGGTTCCTGTTGGGTGTCACATCAAGCAGGTTAGTGCCTGTTCAGAAGCATGGAAAATCAGTTTTCCATTTAGCCTTGTTTCTAAGTTGCAGCTGTAAAAGTGTCCTCGAGAAAGGTTTCTTTGGGACCAATAACAGTTCTGTGGAAATTTCACTGTCAGTTTTCCACAAGTACAAGTGATCACAACTTTTGGTTAAGAAATAGGAAACAGCCTTAGATGGCTGTTTAAAAACACCCCTGATAAGTCCCTTCTGTTTGGATATCTTGAATATAATGGTTATCTGTAGGGGCAGAAAGGGAAGCATTCAGCAAAATACATAATCATATAAAGTAGTTTTTTTCCTGAAAAAGGTGCAATATGTTTCATTGCTCTCTTTTTCAACACACACTAAAAACCTCTGAGATTTTCTCTCAGAAAAGTCTATCCTAATTGGCCTCTTGCCCTTATAGCTGAAACAAAATTATCAGTTAAGATGTGCTATGCATTTCAAATTGATCTAGTTTGTCACAATTATTATTTAAGATCCTTCTGTCAAGAGTATGTTAATATAACTTTCATCCATGAAGGCTTTTTGATACATAGTCCTGACTGTTCAAGGCATAACCTGATTACAACTGAAAACTTCTTCTGAATTTTACTTGCATTACCACTCTGAATTGTGACAAGAAATCAACATGGAACAACACTTGACAGCATTCCAGAAGTAAAATCTCTTCCAACAGACTTGTGAGTTTTCCATTAGTACTTACCCCATAACTAAGATGTAATTTCTCACCTCCACCTTCCAACATATTCCCATCAGTGCCCATTCCCCAGTCACTGCCCCGACCATGAAAGTGTTCCCAGTGAACAGGATGGAAGTTGTTCATCCCACCAACCCTCGTGTCTGAATTTAGAGGGTCAGCGACTTTTACGTGACCCTCCAATACAAGCAGTTTTAAAGCAGCCTCCACCCAGGGAAGCTTGTGCTACATTTGGGGTTGAGCCAAGAGGGAATGAGCACCCCTGCTCCTCTCCAGGGCATCCCTGAGCATTCCCAGGCCCCCTTCTGTGTCCAGCTCCCCGAGCATCACTGAGCACCTGGAGGGCAGGGGAGGCCCTAAGCCAAACTTGCTCCCACTGGCAACACAGCAAAACTCATCTGAATTCAATGGGATGGAAATGAGCCCAAAGGATGAAAATACAAAGATATTGCTGTGGGATGCTAGTGCTGAATAGTTTCATTTGAATTTAAAGTGAGGAAAAAATGAAGGGAAAGAAAATAGTTTGCTAAGAGTTACAAGATGCTGTTTTCCCTTCCCACTATGAGTTTTCACTTCTTTGCCAGAAAGAACTGTGGTGTCTCTTGTCTCTTTTTTGTTATTTAAATTTAATTAATACCTAAAAAATATTCTTCCCATTTCTCCCATATACATGCTAAATATAAAAAGGTAGAGGTAAGTATAAAATCCAACCTTTATTCCACTTTGAACAAGCTTGTGTATATCCAAAAAAGGTTCCTTGAGTATGTCTCCTTCAGGAGTGAAAATCTTCACGTATCCTTCTTTCTCAAGAATAAAGAGGCGATGGGATCCATCCCCACAATGTACTGCTCCAACAGGCTGCCTTAGTCCACTCACAACCTCCTGAATACAGAAGCAGTTGTGCTTGTGTTTTCTAAAGAAATTTAAAGAAATAGTGAGATATTTCTTCTTTCTCATAAGCATGACACAGCAGTGTCCCTAAAAGATAAAATTATTGCTCTGCAATGATATTAAAAACAGGTTTATAATAAAACGTTTTTAATATATTAATGTGTATAAATTATTCCCTTGAATGTATGCAAGCCCATAATACAGAAAATCAGCTTGAGCTTCACTTGAGGATAATTTGGTCTGCATACAAAAAAGAGAACATTAAATAAACTTAGATCCAAAATATAGGGCATTGGGAGGGAAAAAAATTGGCGTAAGAAAAGAATAATTTAGAAATACAGAATTTCTATTATAAAATAAACACAGTAAATTTCATCACTTGGATAAAATTTGGCTTCTAATATCCATTTTAAAATAATGACTTATGATGGAATAATCTAATTTAATTATTTTCACCAAAAAAAAAAAACCCCACAAATGAAATAAATTGAAGATCATGACATAATTATTTTACTAATAAACTTATCATAGTTTTTTAGTAATATTAAATTTAGGTACAGATAACTTCCCAGAACTATGAATGATCCATGGGCTGGATGATAACCAAGATCCACAAGGTGGATCAGAGCAGGATTCTAACACCTTTTCAGCAAGGCAAATATCAAATGATACGGAAGTGCTGAAGCTCGTGTAACTTTCTCTTTTGATGTACACTAGCAGCAGCAAAATAAAGTCACATCTGGAACACACAGCTGCTCAGCATAAGCATACACAGAGCTGTTTCACTGTGAAAACCACAGGCTTTGCTAGGGGCTTTTTTTTTTTCAGATTAAACAGCATTTATCTTTATGAACCTGCTGATCTCTTCCTCTTTGTCGTATTCTTCCATGTGGTCCAGGGAGTTAGAAGCTGGCCCTCGCACTTGTTTTCTTGGAAAATCTGGAAAGCACACACCACCATCTTTTCTTGCATAGTAATAGCAAAACTCATCAGCTGTAGTTTGGAGGAAACCTTAAAAATGCAAAAGAGCACACAAATATTTAGTGTGTTGTCATGTCTGCAGTTTTGTGTCATGAAACTCATCCTTAAATAGATTATAGTGGAAAAAGACATTTTAAACAAAGGGCTATCTGCAAAAAAAGAGTCTGCTCTGAGTAAACACAAATGTATAAACACAAACTGAGCATAGCCTTTTACAGTTTATTCATCTGTACTTGTATTAAACCTAAATTTCAGTGTGCTTAAGTTTCATTCAAAATGACACAACAGTTCACTCACTAAAAAATTAAGAGACCAAGTTCAAAGTTGAGGCTGTGACACACTTCTCCCTAATTTCAACCTTATCAATCGAGTGTAGTAGCTGCTGTAAAATAGCCTGAGCAGCTTCTGTTTAACTTTTTTAAAGTAAGTGATTGGTTCTAGTCATAATCTCAGTGAAGACTCTGGTAAAAGACATGCAGTAAAAATTTTGTGGAATGCTGCCAGCAAAGGACATTGGTTGGAGAGGTGAGAAGTGGGAAGTAGTGCTGAAAACTGCACTATGTTGACATTCAGCTGGCCTCTGGTTGACTCCCAGCATTAAAGTAGCTGAGCAGTGTCCCATGATGAAGTCTATGTCCTCAGCCCCATCCCCTGAAAAGGGAATATGTCTCATGCTGCATTGGATGAAAGGTGGTCCTTAGGTTTTAGGTTAAAATGGGAAGGAGTTCGAAGACCCAGAGAAACACAAAGTGGATAAAATGAGAGCCTTTGAAGAAAAGCCCTGCCACTATTGCTATTACTTACTTGCATTATGTTTAAGGACATTAAAAAAAAAATCTATTTCTGTTCACAAACCTATTTCTAGTCATTTCAATCCAGGTTTTAATCAGGAGTATGAAATCTAAGAAGACAGAGGCTGGCTAGTTATACATGTACTATTTTACCAGAACATTGTTGAGATAGCATGTCTTAAGTTACCTACGTTCCTGTTTGCATTACTGGCAACTGTCTTAGGATGTACTATAGTCCAGGACATAACTCATAGGATACACAGAATTAGCACTTAATTGGAATTAGAGGCCTAATTTATGCATGGCTTTACCACTTGTGAATAATGCAGTAATCCATTGATCTTGGCCATAAAACCTCTGGCTTACAACGTACAATAAGAACTGATCACAGACAGCTGTGTTTCATTGGAAAATGCCAATTTCTTACAAGCAAAGCTTTTTCAGAAACATTATCAGTTTTGACAAAATTTTACTTAACATGATGTTTCTGGTCCAAGCTCAAACTTCTGGTCTAAATGAAAAAGACAGAACCAGACAGCAAACCTTGTATCACTATACTCCAATATCTTGTAATTAGGGTGTTTCATTAGGAAGAGGAATATTCAGGTCAATGCCCCTCATCTGTCAGGCAAGAGTTTGACCCTAAGTCTCCCATTTCCCAAGTAAATGTCCTAACAACGACTTTATTAGCTATCCTGGGGTGGCCTCTCTGTGGCTTTCTTCATGGAAAATTTCGAAAGAGTTCAATTTCTTCCTTATGTGGAATAGGAAAATTTTTTGGATCCCAGAATTCTTGTGGAGTGAAAAGCCTTTCCCACCCAACTATACTTCTTTTCATATATATCTTCCTTTAAAAATACTGGAAAAATGACAGGACAAAGTCTGCCTTTGATTTCTATAAAATAATATCTGGAAACACATGGTAGTGTGTTGTGGTGTAAAAGTTTAATTACCATGATTTGGAGCTTCAGTAAATTTCATCTCTGAAGAGCTGCTTTTAATTTATAGTAGTTATTTGGAGAAAATGGGAGATGTAATTTCAAGTGGAACAACTGAAGAGGAACTCTGATATAATCATAGAGTAGTATTCCAAAGCTTGTAAATATAATGCCAAAATCAAAGGTAATATAAAATCTTCCTGTTGATTTATTTGACTTAAGAATACAGGGGTTTGTCTTTAATAATTTATTTCTCTAGGCACAGTGGGTAATTTGAAAAAATGCAACAGCAAATTAGAGGCGTAAGATTCAAAGAATTCCTAGAATTTTCCAAGTATACCATTTACTATTTACTAAAGATAAACTTCTCTCGGCTTGAGTGTTATCTTTAGTCAGGGAAACCCAGAGCAGGCTGTGATCATGTTGTTCACTCAGTACATGTCCATTTCAAATAAAAATCAGATGCAAACTCACTTGACCAGTGCAATGCCTTTTCTTAGATGTAAGACTATTTGCCTCATGAAATATTTTATCATGCACTAAAGTGCATGGTGCACTGCAGTTGCCTTTTGCTGTTTAGCAAATCCATCAGCAGATTTTAAGAAAGGATAAGGCTTATGGACCATTTTCATTAGGAATGCTTGTAAAAAAGTGGAGCTAGAATTAAACTATCAAAAATGCTGCATTACTGGAAGGAATGTAACCTCTGTAAATACAGTTTCACCTGTGCATTAAGGGTGGAATTTTGTTATTTTGTTCTATAAAAAACATAGTAATTTAGGAAAAAAACCCTCCATGTGTTATATATGCTCCATTTAACATACTAACAGCTTCACTGAAGACATTTAGAGAAACATTTGCTTTTACACTCCTATCTGCTTGTAGCCATTTATTATCTTCTTTCTCATGCTTAGATTGTAAGGTCTTTAGTGTACAGTTTGCCATTTTGTTCAGAGTTTGTACAGTGTCCAGAAGAATGGTCCCTGACAAGTGCCCCTAAGCACTAGAATTGTTTGAAGAAAAGAAAAAAAAAAGTAATAGGGACTGCAACCCTTGGTCCTGTGTGAATTTCTGTACTTACTATTTTAAAAGACTCATACATATTAGTACAAATTTCCTACCAGCTGTGTATGCGTTGACAGAGCAGTGCCTGTGTTAACAAAGAAAATTGAAATCACAAAGGATGATTAAACATCATGTTTAAGTGTCAGATTTTGCACAGGCTTGCATTTCTATGCTAAACTTTCTGTCTTGCAAACAAGAATCCAACGACAGGCTTTTCAGTTAAGGCAGCTACAGTGAAGGCTTTCTGTGTTCGCCTTTATAAAACACTGTGGGAATAAATTGCAAGATTAAAAGCCTTTTCAAAGGAAATCTGCTCCCAGCTGATTCCCACCTCCTCTCTCCACTTGTATTTGCAGCCAGTTGTTCCTCACACTGTATCTGCCTTCCTGTCCTATCTTCACCAAATTCCACTTTGCTGGATTCCCTGATTACCCATTCCCTTTCCTCTTCTCTTTGACACACAACTCCAGTGCCCTGGTAGCACGTCTCAGTCTTTGCAGCAAGCCAAAGACTTTGCATTGCACACAGGATTGAGTATCATCCACTCATCTGAGTAAACCTGCACTGCCTTTGAGGGCATCTGGAAATCAGGCTCACCTGCTTGCTTTCTGCTGTGACCTTGAGCATACAGTTCAACATTGTGTCAAAGCAGCTTTTACCTTTCGGGGTTTTTTTCTGATTTGCACCTTTGACAGCTAGATGTGAA
>WEZZ01003503.1:0-11391 GCA_013400585.1 Chloropsis cyanopogon
GTAATTTTGGTAAATAAATCAGCATGGAAAATGTGCCAGGAAATATGTGAATCGCAACTACTTCTACTTATTGTATTACAATAGCTATAAGCATGTAAACAGACATACACTATAGCTTTATCCACTGGTATCATTTTCTTTCTTAGCACAAATGGATGATCCAAGTCACACAAAATCACAGCACTCATTAGCATTTTGTGGTGGTAAGTTTTTTTAAATTATGTGCATGGAACAAGTAATAGCAGTGAAAGCATTTTTCTTATCAGAGGAAAAAATGTAATGTTTGTATACACCCATCTTTCTTTAGGGAAAAAGTGACTATTTATGTTGGAGAAGCACAGCAGCTTAAAGGTTCTTTAGCACCTCAGAGAAAGAGAAACACATTGTAGGAAAAGCTTTTCTGAAGCCTCTCTGCAGAATGAACAAACCAGTCCTTCATGCTCCACAGGTGGCATGTTAATCACCTGCTGCAAGCTCAGGCTGAGCAGCTCTGCTCAACGCCTCTGGAGAGCAAACTCCCAAGCATGGACGGTGCTATAAAATCTCCTATAGCATCGCTCATGGGTTGCTCCAAGGCACATTTTCAACACTCAAAATCCCAACTATTTCTCTTGATGAGACTGGTTCACAATAAATCAAATAGAAAAACAATAAAGGCAGAACAAAGGATGAATAAGAGCAATTATTACTAAGCAAAAAATGACTCAGATTAGCTTATTGATGAATGACAAAAGCTTGATAACTGAACTCATTGCGTCTTCACTTTGTTCCATGAATTTGTAGCTGTTATGGGGCTGTTCAAATCAACTTGTCAGGAAATGAACTTTAATCATTTGTTTAAAATCAATGCATCTTCAAAGCTGAGTCAAACAGCTCTTTAGTATGCTAGTGAGAAAAAGACGAAAATCTCTATACTGCTAATAGGTCTACTAACTCTCAAATCACAAATACAAAGACAGATTTTAAAAGTGTGTATTTCAGGAAGTCCACAAACAATTTCTGTGTAAGATACTGGGATATGCAAGAGAATCCCACAAGCATCCAGCAACACAAGGTACCATTAATTAAAAACAATACACAGTCAAATCCAGGATCAAACATAAATTGTCAAAGCCCATTATTTGCCAATAAAACAGCTCGATCGGAAAACTTTGAAGAAACAGACCTTAAAAGCATAACTCCAACAAGTCAATTAAGATAGAAGGTAGAATCCATTTCAAAAAGTACCAATAACCCACTGAAAATGTCCCTTGAAAACAATGAGACTTGCCACAGGTGCTGAGAGGAAGTTGTAGCCACCCCAAAACCACACCAAATCATGAAATAGCGTGCCATAAAATATTGATTTTTTCCCTGCCAATTTATGTTTCTTAGCCAAGGAGGCTCTTAAAAGCCATTTTGTAAACCCATTATATTTCTGTATCCTGGATCCAGTTATATCCACCAATATTGTGTCCTACACAAGATTAATCTTTCACTTTGTCCTCTGTCTCACCAAAAAACTCCTACTTGTAATAACTCTAAACTTCATCTCTGAAGTAATATTTAACTTGCTAAAGGACAGCAGCTTTGGAAATGAGTACTGCAGCGGTTGCAAATAAGTTCAGCTGAAACATAAAAGACTAAGGATCTTTTTCTTGTGCTTCTTGGCACCAATGAAAAATTAATACATAGTTCTATTCCTGGGATTTTGAATAATCAAAGTTAAAGGACTGAAAATCTTCACCAGAGCATCCCCTCAATTTAACCTCCGTTCAAGTTTGTAATAAAAGTAAGTTTGCTTAAAAAACCCCATCCTCCAAAATACTACAGTTTTTGTGAAGCCTCCACCCACCACACTGAAGGGAAAAAAAAAGTCATTGCAAAGGAAGTAGTAAAAATCTTTACCTTCCTTCCATTTCCAATAACAATGACCTCTTCATTACAAAACCTTTTCTAGATATCAACTGAAAAATATTCCTCTTCGTCTCCCATACTGCCTCTGTCATTTTCTCCATCTCATAATGCAGTTATTCTACATGATTCATAGCTATCCTGTGATTATTTTAACTTTTATGAGAACTGAGTTGTACTGAGCCGTCCACTTAAGAGATCTGTTTTTTGCTGTCTACTATTTGTTGTGTCATTTTGTCTCTCACAGAATTAGGACTGCANGGTAATATCTTGCCTCTATCCATGCAGAGTCATTGCTCTTTTTACATCACTCCTTTACCTGCACATATAAAAGAAAACATGTGTTGAAAGATTTACTGTGGTCAGATATCATTGTCTATCTTTGTCCTCTGTTGAATTTTGGTTATAAGGCTCCTGCTCTGTCCCAGATTGGTAGATAGCACATAACGTATCAATGGGCAAGAGGTTTGTGCCTAAGAAACTAACAGTACTTTTAAAGCATTCATCAGATTTTATGCTACCCTGGAGAAGGATTTCACAGGGTTTGGATTGTTTGCCACCTGTTCATTTATGCATTATTTCAAAGGGAAAAATCAAAAACTAATCTAAATAACCAATTTTGTGATTTCAGCTCTATAGGTCATTTATCTCTGAAGATTTAAGATACTTTGGCTATAGTAAGTACCATATTTTTATTATCAAATGCATGATATAGAGAAATTTTCTTTTCAATAGAAAGTGTCAAATACTAAGGACCACAAACACTTTCTGCTAAATATCTGCAGCTCCCACTGATTTTACAGGAGCAGTGAGTAGCCAAAATCTTGTGACTTTTTAGAAAGATTAAAGTAACAGCAACAAATCAAGTAACAGTCTGGTAAGTCAACGATCTGCTCAGGATTTTGTGAGGTCACTACTATGTATTTTTCTGAATTTTACCTGCCCACTTATTTACTTCATTTATTATCTGATTCTAGCAACTCTCTGAATTGCTATAGGCATTATTCAGAGAGGTTTAAAAATAAAAAAAAGTAATAAATATATTCTATTTGCTCTACTTTTTGATATTATTAGTTACAAAAGTTACTTTTTTGAAGGCAAGAAATGAAACGTACTATTTGAAAAAGTTTCCTGAAAAAGGAAACTGCTTGTGAGTATTCAAATAGTATAGACAGTCCAGAACATATTGATTCTGACTTTATGATTAATGGGAGCTCTAAAACATAATTGCAATAGTTAGGGAACGGTAGGATGGTGGTATTCTCCTAGAAGCTGCCACCATTAGTAGGTCATGATTCTAACAGGAAAAGGTTAGGGCAGTATGAAATATTACACATTTATTGATACCTTTTGGTTTATCAACCCCCTCTGAATAAGATGTAGAAGTGACATTTATTCAGTAACCACTACAACCTGAAATAAAGTTACTGACCAGAGGGAAATTTAGACTTGGGAGAAAAATCCCTTAGCTTTCAGTCCTAGTTTTCTAGAACCAAGTATTGTTTAGATAAAAGGGCCCGAAGAAAGATAGGAACACTATAAAAGTAATTCTAGCACTAATATTTTGATCTGCCTATAAGGAATTAAAATACAGGAGCCATAAATGAAAGATTCAATCTTGAACCCATCAGCACAGCAGCAGTAAGGATGCCTCACTTTGTTCTGTTTCAAAATTTAGTTCCAGAAATTAGGTGGCAGTTAAGAATTTAGCAGAGGCAGAGAAATCTGAGTACTGTGTCAGGAAAAGAGGAAGACGTTAAGTAAAAGTATTTGGAAATCCAGTTGATCAAGGAATTCATGGTGACTTCCAGGACGGGGGTAAAATGGTGGGAATTTGTAATTCTCACCAGTTTGGCAATTCTCTCACCTTTGTGGAAGTGTGCTTTTATATCTGAATGTCAGAACCTTGCTTAGTGACTCTGGATAACTGAGCTAAGCTTGCTATTCTGGAGAAAGTAGTCACCTAAAAAATCACAATGGAAATTGCTTCCTTAGCTGCCGTATTAGTATGCTAAGGCTGAAGCTGTTTACAGAGTAAACAGCCAGACTTTCATTCAGGTTTTGGAAATAACCTAGGCTATATTCAGAGCTCAATCATGCTGCCCAGAACTGAAATTCAGACATGTCTAAATCTGGTTTAATTCAGAACTAACCCTGCTCACAAAATCAGAGATCATATAGAAATAAATTCTGGAAATCAACTGGTAATCAAGGTAAAATGGAAAGGGTGTGCAGGCAGTTCCATTTCATGGAGAGAATGAAGGGTCATCTTGTTCAATAGTGTTTTTTTGTTCCTTTACCTTAGGAGTCATAACCTAAAAGCTGACTGAACAACTCATTATATTTTCACTGTATTATTATAGCCTGACATCTTTGACCATTAAAAAACATTTATCATCATGAATTGTGAAATGATGCAAAATGAAGTAATGATCCTTTTCCAACTTGATAACCAGAACAGCTGGAAGAAGTAATGATGGTCAGACTGCTGTTGAAATGCCTGGGTCTTTCATGCTCAAAGTAGAATGTTATTCCCTTTTACTGGGCTTTCCATTCTTCTCTTTGGGTAGTTAGGGACGAGCACTCAAGAGTGCGTTGGATTCACTTATAAAAAGCAGCCAAAACATGAAGTTGCTACTTAGCCCTACTGTTCATCAGACATTCTGTCACCTCCCTGCTTTTCTCTGAGAAATAGGACAAAGGCAAATGTATGGGTTTTTTCAGTGCTTTGATACATAAACTTATTTATAAAATTGAAATGTGGGTGCCAGAGTTCATACATCCAAATGAAGAAAAGCAAAGGAAGTTCCCTTCTTCAACGAAAGAAATGTGTTCAAAGATACATTCAAATTCTGACACACCTCCCAGCATTGAAAGGACTGCAGAGAAACTGTGCATACTCTATACTGCTTTTTAATGTGAGCTTTCTCTCATCCTCACCTATCTCTGCTTTCTTCTTTTACCCTCCCAGATCAGTAACCAGATCTATATAAAAAAAAATAAATAAAACTGTTATGTAATTATTTTAATTAGGTGTGTTTTTGTTTGTTTTTTGTTTTGTTTTGTTTTGTTTTTTTTTTTAATTAAACACCCTGGATATATTTTAATGGACGATGAGAACAAACTGAAATAAGCATTCACTTTCCATTCTTCTTATGTGTGTACAAGAGTAGGTTATTTTCCCCACTCTGGTTCTAATTCTAATTAAGTCCTCTCAAAATCCCTGCTTCCTAATCATTCATTTCCTTTCCAAGCTTTCTAAGCAGAACACTTAATTCAAGTGACACCCATGTGTCTCAGCTGTTTTAATTTTTACTGGTTTTTGACACAAAATGCAGTAGTACTGGATTATAAATGTGTAAAGCTACATAAAGGCACAGAACATCACATTTCTGTGGTTTCCATATTTGATCTGCATTTCATTTAAAGCTCTGGAACATTAGCATCTACATTATTTTTCAATGAATGTAAAGCTATTGCAAAGAAACTGGGGTTTCTGGCAATTCAACAGGACATTATTTTCTCAATATCCAAAAACTTTCTATTCAGAGAAATATTATTTAGTTTTTATCAATATACTAGAGGTTTTCCCTCTAGTATATGTTTCTCTTCTAAGACCATGCTTCACCCATCATCACCTGTGACATATCTCCTCAAAGCATATATCTCTAGCAAAATCCAAATAACCTTGTAAGGAGTGAACAAACTTCCAAAGTGTGTTCCTTACACTGGCATCTATCCAGTGTACCTTTCAGAGGGTGTCATCCTGCAGGAAAGCAGCCACCAGCAATTTTGCTAGTTAAATTTGTAGTTCACAGAGAGAGAAGAATGTATGTGCTTTTGTGCTTCTTCTTAACATTATACCATACGCCAGGGAAGGATGGAGGTTTTTGTCAAGGACACACCAACAACTCATCTTTTCTCTTCACAAACCTCAAACATTATGTTCCAGATCAGTTGATAGCATTTTCAGGCTAAGGATGAGAAATTCTTCCCAGAATGAGACTTCTAGAACTACCAAGCAATCCAGACAGGATTGCCTATCTTGACTAGAGACTCCCACTTGGTCAGCATAGACAGTTGTTAAAAGAAATCATGATACCTTGGTCTCTGACAGGAGACCACAAGGGGGATACTCTAAATGAAACCTTCCTGAGATAAAACAGATTGAAGGAACTGATAAAACCATTTTTTTCTTCAGATACAGTGACCCTCTTCTGATGTCAAGTGCATCATATGGTAAATTTAGACTAGTCTTAATTTGGGAAAACAATATATAAGACATCAAACTGCAAGATCTACAAAAATTACTTTAGAAAATGCTTATTCCAAAATGCTTATTCCAAGATCATATTCCACCTACTCAAAGATCAAGATGTGGAGACTGCATTCTGCAGATGCAGTATTTCCTTACTTGATTATGAATTTCCTTCTAAATAAGTGATAGTTTTCACATTTCACCTTCTACCTTCTCAAAAAAGTATCCCAGATTTTAACATCTATGCTCATAGCCAAGGAGCTTCCAGAATACCTCATCCAATATGATTTTTTTGTCAAGTCATGGGTACTTCTCAGGACAGTTTGTCATAGAATCACTGAAACACTGATGAGTTACCAGGCATGGCAACTCAACCACTTCCCTGGGCAGACTGTTCTCTGGCAGCTGCAGCTCTCAGCCAGTCTCAGCACTCCTGAGGGCTTCCCAGCTCAAGAAACCTCCCCCAGGCAAGTGATCCACTGCTCAGTTTCAGGACAGGCTGGTGCTGGCGCAGTTCAACTGGGTGAATGAAGGTATTGGCAAAGGTTCTTCCTGAACCAGCAAATACATAGGCATCTTCTAATTTTAATGTAAGATGTCATGATAATATACTAATGCACTAGCGTTCATTATATTACTTGCCTGACTTAAAGAATTTCAAAATAACTTTTAAACTCCAGTTATGGAGGCAACTTGAAAATAAAATGGTCAGCTTTTTAATTTAATCGTCTGCAGGTGATATTTGTGTTCCTCATTTCTGGGGGAAAGAATCCACCCAAAACTAGTATCTAGATACTCTGTCAGTCATTAGAAGTAGAGCAGACACTTTACTTGCTGGCAAAGAAAGTCTTTCAACTTTCAGGGCAGAGACAAAATATTGGACTGTTGTCACTTTATGTTATTTTTTCCCAATGATTCAAGCTAGTTTATAAGCTCCTTAGATCAGGATTTGTAGCTTTAATACCAAATGTCACACAGAATTATAGTCTGACATACAAATGTTAATATAACAACAATTGACCCTGTAGGCACCTACAAATTCTGATCTATCAATGGCTGTCAACCCAAGTCAGTACTAACAGCACACTTTGCTTAAGTAATATTTTACAATTTTTTCAGCAGGTTTAGAAATATTGCTTTTCCCCTTTCTCTTCTTTTTTACAGCTCTAGGTTCCTTCATCCTGTTTACACCTAGTTTTAGAAAGCGTCTACAGGGATTTCTTCTAGAGTTTCTAAGCCTCCTTATTCCCATGGTAGAGTTTCATCCAATTTTGCACTGAAGTCTGTCTATGGGTTGTTCTATACTGAGGTCTTATGTAGCCACACATCTCTATGACAATGCTCACAAACAGAATGCAAATTCTTCTCAACAAGTATAGGGGACAGTTTAAGCAAATGACTAAACCACTTGCTAAACTAAAGTACCAGTCTTGCTGGATTAAAACCAGAAAAATTTAAGAGTAATGAATTCGCCCAATAGAGTTTAAAAGGTCATGTTTATGAGATCGCAATGTCTGTAAGCTTTCTGCAGGTCTAATCCAATAGCTTAAACTGTGTATTTTCCCCTCCATCCGAAAAGACAGTAGGAATTCCTCATCAAGTTGGCAAATCATCTTGAGGCTTTCCTGTGTGAAGAACAAAATAGTTTTGAAAATGACCAGAGAGTGTTTCAATCAAAATAAATTCTTCAAAAGCCAGGCTAGTAGATACGGTTGATAAACCCCCTATATTTCAAAAGAAGAAAACCTTTGCTGAGAGTATTTCAGACCAACAAGTGCAATTATTATTGGAGATGGTCTTGCATTAGTTTTATATTTAAGAAAAAAAAATTACTTTAGAGGACTAGTAGCATCAGAAAAACAAAGCTATTTCAAGTACAAAGTTTTTATAGGATAATATACTTCTACTGCACTTTATACTATATTTATTTTACTTTCTGGATGTGTAGAAAAGTTTATACTTTTTCCATTAACTACATTCTCTCTCAGTGACAAAGCATTAGGAATGAAGAATGAATTTTTCATGAGAAAACACTGCTGGGGCTATGACAGGGTCAAACTCTTCCCCTTGAGCTCTGCCAATGTACCTTAAAATTTTCCTTGAAGCTCTTTCCCTTGGAGTCAAATTGTGCAGAAATATTCAAACTGCTCCTCAAATGTTCTTCCTGATGGATGTTGAGAAATGTCTAGTCATATGTGCAGGAACAGAACCAAGCATCTTTAAATGCTCTACAATAGCTATCAAGCAATCTCTTGTTTTGTCGTTATTTTTTTACTGATATGTTCTGAAAGACTCAAAAGAGGTTGAACTACTCCAACAAGTATCTAATTTTCTTAAAAGCATCTGAAGGGAAAAAAATCATAAACCTTTTATCTAAATCGCTGGGGTTTTTTCAGTGCCAAAGATCCAGAGGAGATATTTAGATACGTCAGACACAAAAAGATAAACATATCTTGCTTCAGGCTTTTGGACAGCATACAGATTTTTACGCTCTAATATATACATATATATTTTAATAGATTTGATGTCAAGCCTGCCTTCTAGCAGGAACTATTCAAGATTTATATTACTTATTAAAGACATTGCAATTACTAAAGACTATCTAAGAGGTGAATGATGGGCTTTAGACCATTTCATAAAATGCAAATACATTCCCCACTGGTGATTTCAGCAGTGAGCCCAAGGACTCCATTTACCCCTGACCTGGGTTCCAGTTCTTTTCCAGGTCAGCTGAAAATATCTCATTCTGGCATGGATAAAGGAATTTTTCCAGCTATGTTTCCGGACAATCTTTTCCTTCTCAAAACTCAGAGTGAGGTTTTCATCCTCATCCTGCTTAATCTGCCAGCCTCTTAAAGCTTTTTTGCCCAAACTTTTGCATCCTTCTTTTTTTTTAGCCCTATTGATTTGGAATTCCTGTCCTTCTTTTATAATTTTCTATTCATTTCTTCAGCAAGTTGTCATTCACCTACACAGGGTTCACCTCACTTTACCCTGAGGAAAAAAGAAAGCAGCCATTCCAGTAACAAGACTAGTTTGCTTGACTGCAGCCTCCAGTGCTTGTTTCACACTGCCTTCCCAGCTCTCAAGGCAGATCCTAAAACTGTCCTGTGAAAGTCCATCCTGTGAGTACAACAATGATGAAAGAGTCAAGAATGTAATTCTTAAATCCATGAGAAGCCATACTTTATCATTGCCAGTGCATCACAAAGTGCACAGAAATTACCATTTTGTGGAGTTGTTGGGAAGTACTTAACTATTCTGGCTCAGCACCATCATTTCAGTATCTATTTTCTTTCTTGCACATTTTGTATTTTTTTGCTTCTACCTTCAGCTCCAGAAAAAGTAAACTCATTTCAGACTCCCCAGAGCTAAGTGAGAGGCCTTCATAGCTTAATACCCTTCCAATCAGTAGAGACAAGTGGTGTTATCTCATTTGTCATACATTAATTCAAATTTTGGAGTTATCAGGTAATAATGCAAACCTCAGAAAACACAGAGAAGGGGACACAAGGGGAAAAAAAAGCGAATTAATAATAGCTTTTATCCAGGTACCAGAGCATAATTCCATCAAATTCAGCAGAACTTTTGAAAATTCAGCACTTTAAAAGGTAATAAAATATTTAATGGTAATTGAAAACTTGTCTAGTCTGTGTGGCCAGCATAGACGGATTCCTAATCAGTTTAATGAACTCAATCACTTTTAAGGGAAAGCACAAAAACCTTTTTATACCTTTTGTAAATTTATGTAAGGAAAGGAAGCTCTGTAGAAAGCATTGTAAGGATATACCAGATACTTTTGATTATACTTCTGTCCGTGCTGTGGATTGAGTGCACAGCCCTTAATAACATGTATAAACAATTTTTTCAAGCTTTAGCATGAAGGTACACAGCAGCTCCACTTGTACACAAAAGTTATGATGCTCAAGAATTGTGAATCCCAGACTCCTTTTTGTTCCTAATAAGATTTGACACAGCCTAGTGAAAAGTGTCATAGGAAAGTCTGTATCTAGAAGAAGTGAAAAGAAAAGACTGTTTTTGGACTTTAGAAGACGATTCTCTGAAGTGTAAACTCAACTAATGGAACTAATTTTGTCTTGAGCAAAGGTGAAGCAAAAAACAGAATCAGCGAAAAAAAAATTAAGGAGCAAGAGGATGACTTTTGGAATTAAGATAATTGTAGAAGTTGATTAACTTCTGCCATTAGTACACAAAAGAAGCATACAGAAAACTGAATTCCTTCTGTTGGAGGGGGAAGGGCGTCAATGTGTAAATTAAATCATTCAGCCTGTACAGCACAAGCTGCAGCAGATTTAAACACCAGATGTAAATAAATAAGAGTTTTCCTACTGGCTTAGCGACAATTATAAGGCACTAGGTTAGCAGCATGAAAAAATTGGATAACCTGGGATAGGCAGAGCCTGGGTAATGGCAGGACAATCTGAAATGTCAGGAAACAATGTGCTACACATTCCAATAATTTAAACCACAGTGAGGTATCACATTCACTGCTGTTAAAAACCATTTTCATAGATGTAATTCCTCTGTCTTCCACTTGATTTGTAAAGAAATTCTGACATGAAAAATTGATTTTTTTAAATTCTCTCCACAGCAGAGACTCCCTTCCCACCCTCCTTTTTTTAGTTCTCATTATCACCCTGTATGATAGAGATTTGCTGATAAGCAGCATAACAATAAAAATAAAAAGTCTTGGAGAAAAAAAGTTAAATCTGAATTGAATTTATAAGTATTCAATTCAAAACTCAATATTTTGAGATAAAGGAATATTTCAAATACCGATTAATGTCTTTAGAAAAGGAACTTTCAGACAGCATATTATTTTGCATTAAGAAGTTTTTGGAGTTTTTAAATAATGTATTTCATTCAAAACATAACTTTTTTGAAAATTAGCCAATATTAAAGGGAAAAAATTAAATTGAGTAGTTAAAAGTGCTTTAAAGAATGAATTGACACAATATGTCTCAAATCAGGTGTGAGGGAAGAACTGTTTTGGCTGATCCTGAAAAGATCTTTTCCTTTCTATTAGATTTCCGTTCTGCCTTCAAACAATGTATTTTTTCCTTCCTCTTCCACTATATTGTGCTTATCTGATTTTCCAAACTGCAGCAGGGGAGCTACCCAGAGAACATTTATTTGAGCAAGCTATTAGGCAAAGAGAAGAAAATGGTAAAAAGCTGAAATAACACCAGACACAACAAAATTATGTTGTGTTAAATAAC